>APFE031047465.1:116099-153731 GCA_000404065.3 Pinus taeda | reverse complement strand
CAAACAAAGTCTATGTGGGGACATGCAACAGTTTCTCCATTAATTGAGGAATTTATCCATCAGTTAAAGAGATAAGGATAAGTTGTAATTAGTTGACTTAGTTAACTGAGTCAAGTCCAGTTAGATTAATTCAAACAGTTTGTTGAGTTAATGTAAGTTCAGTTAGTTAATGCTTGCATGCATGTAACTGTTGCACTTCAGATAACTGAATATTCTCTCATAAATAACTCATGCATGTCAGTTCAGACAGAGACCCAGTTGAGATCAAAGGAGGGGTAGTGTACTATCAGTTGGATGGATTTTTCCTATAAAGGAAACTCATCTATCCAGAAGGATTTATCTCCTTCAGGATTGTGCAGTTACTATTGGGCCAAGTGAGCAGTGTGAGGTGGGAATTCACATGTGTGGAAGCACTGGACCCCAAGAAAAATTGCGCAAGGAAATAGGAGGCTTGGAGGGCAGAGGAGAAGGTTGTGAGAGCCTTTGACTGTCTATGAGCAGCATTTTTTGATTGCAGAGAGAGCAGGATAGCTTGAGAGCTGATTCTTTTTGTAACTTGAACAAGATTTCCACTTGTATGATAATACAGAGATTGGGGTTTTAGGCTGAGGCTTTCCACAGGTTATTTATTCTGTGTTATGTGTGATTGATTTCTCATTCTCAGATATATGTGTTCTCTTGATCTTGCTCATTTTTATTAAGCTTCCACAAAGTGTTGTAGAAGTAGATCTTGTATTGTATTTTAGTATATTGCATAATATGTTGATCTATAGTGGGAATTTCTACATTTGCGACCAATGAGTTAAAAGAAACAATTTCCATAGCATGGGGTGGGAGCAAAGGCATGGACCCCTCTATCTAGCCATCTAGCCACAAAAATCCATCGAAACTCCTAGAGCTAGAGATCTCCTAGTAAAACCCTAATGATCAAATCAATTTAAAATTTTAATTGATATTTAAAAGTTTTGTATACCATCATTTTTAAATACAATTTGCAAAATTTTAGGGTAATATGTAAATGCATTTAAAAAAAAATACTTTTGACCTTTTTTCATTGGTATGGTAAATTTCGGTTTTGTATTATTGGAATGGTGAAATATAGTTGCAAATATTTTTCAGGGAATTTTGATTCATTTGAAATGATCTTAAATGTTATTAGTCTTCTATTTCGATCAATTTTTAAGTGTTTTGGGCTAGTTTTGGCTCATTAAATTTTGACAAAAAGTAATAAAAATTGAGTCATATGATATTCTAACAAACTTCCTTTCAACTACCATAGTTTGATAACATAGGAAGTCAGAGTTCCCACTGATTTGAGACTTTGATTGAATATCATACAATTTGGGTGAATTCATAACTAGATAAAACCCATGAGGTTGTCATTTCATCCTACACAAAATTTGGATGGTGTTGGAACTACGATCACGCTAGAAATTTTTGTTGGATTCTTATCAAATTTATGAATAGAATGAGGGCCATTTTGCTATAAGGTTAACTTACTTCTATTAAAAAAGATGCATTTTATTGCGTCAATCACAGTACAACCTAGTACAAGGCGATGTTGTAGTGGTGCAAATGTTTGTAGACATTTAGCATTTATAGGTCAACGATTAAAAAATAATAAAATGTTAAAATTAATATAGAGCCCAGTATGGGGGAGATGTTGTAGTGTCATGTAAATAAATAAATATTTAAATGTTGGTTGAACTAATAGTTAAAAAAAAAAAAAAGTAATAAATTTGTTTTGTAGGCCAGGTGAGTCCCTCCAACTCAAGTTAGAAATTATGCTCTGGAAAAATTTGCATAAATAATTATAACTTATATTGGTCAATGCTAAATTAATAGTGGGTGATAGGCAAATCATCCTATAGTGTTTTTTTGGATAAATTGAGAGGTGAAGTGGATAAGTAACTTGCATAAAATTTGGTGGGTAATAGCCACTAGTAAATCTACACATTTATAGTTTTACTCATACATAAGTGGTGAGGAAAACATAAATAATGCTAGGAAGTAACTTCAAGTAAGTATATTTCTTTACATATTATTCCTATCCATTTCTTATGCAAATACTTTCTTACATTATGGTGGGAAGTAGTTGATGGTAAATATGTTATTTCCCAAGTATGAGCTATTTTCAAGGACTTTATTATTGGATGGTTTTCTTGCAAATCTTAAGAATAAAAAATCACTACACAAATATCTAAAAATCATGCATGAATATTGCAACCATATCCATAAATTATGTAAGGCAATTATTCACATGGAATTAGTCAAGGACTAATAATGATTTCGTAACCATATTTAAATTTAATTAATAAGCACATAACAACTTAATACTTAGAGCATGAGATGTTACTATTGAGACCCAGGAGAAACCCTAGCGAGGAGAAAAACCCTAGTGCGATAATGGTGAACCCTTGGTCACGGAGACAGCTTATGGGTGATTTGCATAACCGAAAATGGTGACGGCAAATATGGGATGGAGCACTAGGGGCACATGAGCGCGACGGTTGGGATTATCACATGGTTAGTGCGGATAAGCCAAGTCAATAGGCAGTGAAAGAACGAACGGTGGGATGTAGCATTTGAAAATACAATGGGCCAGTGCTTGTCGGAGATTGCAGTGAACAACAGAGCATAGGTTCATTGGAACGACAATAGTGTGAGCGTCATTTGTATGGAAGAGGAACTGGTCGATTACTCTTTAGATTCAATGGATGCTACCCAAATTTGGGTGGGGGGTCCACATCAGCAACCAACAGGGCATACACCGAAGTCCCCCCCAGGAACCAAATGTCCAGGTAGAAGCATATATAACTGAGATGGTTGATGTTGTGGGCAGCATCAATAACCTAGGGTTTATAAACCCAAGCATAATAGCGACTGCAGAATACCTTCACTACCAGGAGGACCAACCACATCCAATATTGCAAATATTGTCTCCATCTGAGCTCCAATACTGGGAATACGAGCAGCAGGGGCAGAAGACAAATGTTCATGGTGAGACATCCATGGTAGGTGGGGGCACAAGCATATTTGGGGAAGACACACTTAGCGTTGGAAATATAGGGCATATCTCACAAGGTAATACAGGTTGACCCACAAGGATCAGGACCTCAGCACTCGGTTTGCACATCTGGGTGCTTTGATGGAATACCACAATAGGATCCACCAAATGAGGAAAACAGAGCCTCAGATTCAGATGACAATCTGCTTGAGGAGACTGACCAAAATATGATAAACCACACACAGAGGTCGGGGGGGAATCCAAATGTACCAAGGTGTGTGAACGAGGATGATTACTTATATTTGGAGAGGGCATTAGTATGGCACAGGCCGTGGATACAGAAATCACAGTGATTTTTGGCCGTGTTAGATGCCAGAATTACACCCATACTAGGTTAAAGCATTAGACAGTGGAGATTTAGGGACACTTACTGGATCAGTTTCCAGCAGTCCTTACAATGATGAGAGGTTGGTTTTCTCTTATATTCACGCGACTAGGCCAGTCCAACTGGGTATTATCCAAGTACTAACACATTGAGATGAATCTGGTTCTTCTCAAGTGATGCTATCCACTATTCGACCCAGACAAAGAGAAAATGGTGGCGGGTCCTATATGGGTTAGACTACCAGGACTGCCACTGCAGTTTTTGTCGGATGATGTTTTCAGATGCATTGGGGACAACCTGGGAATTTAACTCAATCATGATAGATTATATATCAAAATCGATAGCATCACCATTTCCAGGATACTGGTACATCTAGATACCAGGGAAGTTTTAGTTGAAAGCCTTCGGTTACAATTTTGAGAGATAATTAGATGGAAGATCCTCGATTATGAAGGGATACCATTTCGGTGCAGAAAGTGTCATGAGGTTGGGAATTTGTATAAGGATTTCCCATTCATCACAAATGTGCTTATTGAGTCCCCCAGAAGACTAGTTACAATGGGCACTCAGACTCAAGCAGATGTTGACTCGACATCTACACAGAACAAAGATGCGGAACCCCTGAGAAGGTGGAGAGTGACTGGGGAGGATCATATTCACGCAGACTCCCATACACTTGATGCTTGGGTCACATGATCACGCTAAACGGGCCCTGATATGATTCCGGGTACTCTCATATCCTCTCCTCCCTCTTCTTATAATTTTATGAATTCTGGAATTGTTTTGTTATGATTAGAAGCATTGAGTATGGGTTTAGATGCATGAAATTTGAGTCCCATCACTTATCTTGTTGCATCAGCTACCCCCACTGCATTGGCTATTGAGCCTTCCATCATTATGGCTTCACCTTCAATTCATCCTGAATGGGAGGATTCATCACGAAATATCTCTCATAGATATAACCTCTGATCACTAGCCCACCCCAAACCCCACACCTACGGACTGGGTGATGACCCCCCCACAAAAGCTCAGAAATTGCCCAGGGGTAGGAAATCCAACATTTCTAAAGGCATCCATAGGGTTGGTATCGAGGTAGTGAATGGAATTCATATTTCCATTAGCCGGGTTCTTAGAGCACAAGGCAACCTTGAACTATATATCCCATGAAGTGCCTATCCTTCAATTGCATGGGTTTGGCCAGCTCGGACAAGAAACTGGCACTCATAAGACTTTTAGGAACTAAAAGAATTGATTTTTTATTTCTACAAGAGATATTGGGAGAGGGTCAAGCTATCAACATTATCCTACGACCATACTCCTTGGCTAGACATTCCATACACTGGATGTGAGAGGCAGATCTGGGGGATGCGCCATGGGATTCAATAACAAGACTATCAGGATAGACAATATATGGGAATGTGAAGGATTATTGGGAGCTGACATTACAACTATTAAACTTGATGTACCACTCAGATTGATTAATATATATGGACCCTATCATAATAGGGTGGGATTCTAGGATAATCTGATGACTACATCTTTTATGATAATGACAATATCATTATTGGAGGGGACTTGAACTTCTCCTTGGGACATGCCGGATCTTGGGGTGCTATTGCTCAGACTGATCCCCTGGCTGAGTATGTTGAGCACCTATTGGATAATAATAACCTCATGAATATTGACTCGGCCAAGATACATCCTACCTAGCGAAATGGGAAAATAAGCGTGGCTGCACTGGCTAGAAGATTGGATCGATTTATTATTAAAGCACCACTAGTGGAGAGGATGGACAGAATAAGACAGTGGGTGGGATCAGGGGGTATATCATATCACTTCTCAATATATTTGGAAATTATGAATTCCAATTATAATCCAAATTCTCCTTTCAAATTTAACTCAGCTTGGCTAATGGAAGAAGAATTACACAAAATATTAATGGAATCATGGATTCATTATGGAAAATATAACAACTCCACGCTAGTTGAGGTGATAGCTAGAAAATTATCCCGGATCAAGCACGGGACTATAATATGGGAAAAAGGGAAAAATATAAAGGATGAAGCTACAATACTGAAAATTGAATCAGATATAATGGAGATGGAGAACACTAGTAATGCAGGTTATTCATCAATTGAAATAAATGAATACCTAATAAGGATAGAAACAAAGAAGATTCTACTCTTGAGATAGAAAGAGGATACTTTACGATTAAAGAGTAGAGCTTTATGGCTAAAGACTAGGGATGAAAATACGAAATTATTTCAATAATGTGCTAGGGGGAGGAAACTAATCAATACAATTTGGAGCTTAAGATATCATAATGGAAGGGAAGCCAATACTTTCAATCATCTTGTCGACATGGGAACTAGAAATTTCTCCCAAATGTTTAGGGAACCTAAGGAAGCTACCATTTCATAAGTACTACGCATAGTCGGGTGATCTAATTTAGAATATTAGAGTTTTGTGCTAAGATCCTCCTCAGATTAGAAACAAAATACTTTCATTGTGCTTAAGGATTCATGAATTTTTGCAAGTGAAATGATGAGTTTTTATGTTAATTTTATGAGAAATTTAACATAAATAAGAGACTGAACAGTAGCATAAACATGTACAGAACATCATCAAAAACACATTACAATAGGAACATGATAAAGGAGTTCACTCCTCCTGGGCTACATCTCCTTGGTCTAGCTTCTAATGGCTTGTGCCTATCTATTATGCTCATAGTGTAAAAATATATGCTTACAATGCTCAAATGCTTCTAAAACCTGCTCCAATTAGTCCAAAATGTCCAAAAATGGCTATCTAGCCTCCTTTTGCATCTAATTTGGTAGAAAATTGAAGAAGTTTTTTTTTTTGTTTGTAGTCAGAAGGATATATTATGGTACAAAAATATGTTACAAAAAATCTGCCATTGCAGATCGAGGCCTGAAAAAACCAGTAGACCAGGCACAAAACTCAGGCCCTTAACATGCTGCCTAAACAGCGACCCGCACACCACGCAGGGTGGCCAACCAGAGAACGACAGCAAAAACAAAGACCCCTACGAAACCGTGGACCGTAAACAAAGTTACATAAGCAAAAGATTAGAAACCAGCTGCTATTAGATGCAGCGCAGAAGAGAAAAACATAAGCAGATTATTGCGGAGGAGTTCCTAACCGGCTGACAGTGTCCAGACCTTGCTCCACAACGTGCTTATCAACCCGAGCCTGCATGGTATGATAATTTTGAGCTTCCTTCGAAGGCGCCAGCTGCTGACCAGCATGGAGCAGAGGATCAGGGCTGAGAGTCTGCCTGAGAAGTTTGATGAGCAGCGTCAACTTCTTGTTAACCGACTCCGCCACACCATGCACCGCTGAGATTTTGGAGTCCAGTAACTTGTAGATCTCATACATATTGTTCAGTTGATCCTCAGAGATGGAACCCTCCCGATTCGAATGCTGCTGCATTTCCTCCTTGGACTCTAATGCCTTGGCAAGCAGGGTCTTGATCTTCCAACTCTCCGCCTGCGTCCTTACGAACTGGGTAGCTTGTTTGGAGGTAGTGCCCGGGTCGAGTAACCAGTCGACCCCCCTAGCAATGTCATCCGCAGTGCGCTGTAATTCTTCCTCCTTGACCGAAGCTTCCAACTCAGCGATTTTACGCTTATTCCTCGTTGTAGTTCGTGTTTCATACATTCTCTTCGCAGTTTGAAGCTCCTGATTTGCAGTGATGCTTCTACAGCTTCCCGTCTTCATGGTGCACCCACTGTCCTTTTCTTGTTGGCAGAAACGCTTCCAAGAAATATAGTAACCCAGAGAGATGCCCGAAGGAATTACAATGGAGCTGGTTCCTGGGTTGGCTAATAAATAATCCTTCTCCATTCGGTTTCCCATATTGCCCTTGTTCAGACGAAGCGAGGTGGTAGTACTATCACCATAACTTCCCGGGAGGGCCGAGAATCCCGAGGGATGTCTCCAGATCCTAAAATGAATGTTGCTGTTTTCCGCTTGAGTACGTACATGCCATGTGTCCCTTCTTCTTGGTATGCGGCGGCGATATGCTCTGCAGCCTTCCATGTCATAAAACCTATCTGTTTTCGCCTGTTGTTGCCATAATTGTTTCCGCTGCGCATGTCCTTTCTTCCGGCGCCAATGATCCAAACTCATGTCCTTACCGGCCCGTTCCATCATGCTTTACCGTTGGAGCCTGCCTTCTCCGATTAAGCCCGGCCAGTGTTGCCGAGGTCCTGCTTGGCCAGCTGTAGGCACTTTTCCTTGAGGTCCGGACAGTCCACCTGTTGCCAAGAGCTGTCCCATGTCTCGTCTGGATTGTCAATGCCATAGTTCGCCAAGTAGTCCGCCAGCCCATTAGCCTTACGTCTGACCGCCTGAAAAACTATCCCGTTCATCCCGACAATCAATTCTGCAATATTCTCTGTCACCTTGGCGAGCCTCCAGTGTTTCGTGGCTCGACTTGCTGGGGTGCCTTCATAGATCTTCTTAGCAACTGAGATTACCAGAGACGAATCCCTTTCCACAATCACCTTGCTAGTTTGCAAATTCTTTAGAATTCTAAGCCCGTGCTCAAGCGCCGCGAACTCCATCTCGTTGTTCGTGCTTTCTCCCAGCTCTCTACAGTATATATGTATAATTTCGCCACCCTGATTCCTTATGACTCCTCCAATACCTGCTATCCCAGGGTTCCCTCTGGACGCACCATCAAAATTTAGCTTCAGACCTCCCTCCGGCGGACAATTCCACTTGGTGGTTTCCGAATTTGGTTGCTGTTGGTGTCTTGGCGATGTGCTGCTGTGGTTCGCTTCCAATTGAAAGCGTTTGAATTAGCTGTTGAATGTTGGTTAAAATAGTTTCTTTGGAGTGCTCCGCATTTCTATATTCATCCTGGAATATTCGTCTATTGCGCTCTTTCCAGATTGTCCATAGAAGGAAGCCTGGCATGGTTTTCCAGATGCTGTTGACCCTTTAGTTATTGGAGAAGTTACTTTGCCAATTGAGGATAGTATTGTGAATTGACTCTCTGTCTCTGTTGGAATCACTTAGAATTTCCTCCATCCAGTTCCATAGTTGATTCGCCCATTCACATGAGTTAAACAAGTGGTTTATTGTTTCTTCTTCAGCTAAGCACATTGGGCATCTAGAAGGTCCACTGAATCCTTTTTTGCGTAAATTATCCCAGGTTAAGGTTCTGTTTCGCATCAGAAGCCAAAGGAATGTCTTGATTTTCGGCCAAAATAGGCTGTCCCAAACTTTGTTGCTCCATGGCACTGCCTCCTCCTGCTCAGCCTTTTCTATTATTTCCCTCGCTTCTTTTAATGAGAAATTGCCACTACCTCTCATACCCCATCTTAGCTTGTCTGCTTTTGCTTTCCGAATCTTTCTTTTTTGCATTTTATCATTAATTTGCTGTATGCTTTCATTTCTTTCATTGTTGTTGCCGTTGTTGAGACTAATCCATTCCCTCCAGATGGGATCCCTATTGTTCTGATTCCAATAGTGGTGGACTCTGTGCCTGCCTTCATTTTGGTTTGAGAGTTTGAGAGACGATACTTCTGGGGTGTCCAGTTTTGGGAGTTGCTGCCAGGCATCCTCCCAAAACAGGGCTATCCTACCATTGCGGATTTCCCAGAAGCTATTCTCCTGCACTATGCTTCGGTTTTTGCGCGCAAGGTTCCATATGGGCGAGCCTTCCGGGACCTCTTGCAGTCTGACCATATCCTGATTGTTGCAGTGGGGAGTGTACTTTTCTTTCCAATATCTAGCCCGCGGCAAATTGGGCTCTTTTATCCACCTCCACCATAGTTTAGCACCACAGGTCCTGTTGACAATTGACGGATCTACGAGATTTAGTCCCCCCATGGATTTCGGCTTGCATAGCTTATTCCAAGCTACCAAGGCCCATTTTTTCTTATCCCCATTGCCATTCCAAAGGAAGGATCTCTGAATGGTTCTCATTTGCTGTAGAATTCCCTTAGGAGCTGGTAGCATAGACAATAAGTACTGCGGTATGGCCTGTAACACTGTCTTAATTAATACTAAACGACCAGCGAAGTTTAAAGCCCTGTGCGTCCAATGTTTACATTTTTTCTCCATGTTGGCTAAAACCTTCTCCCAGTGTGTTTTCTGCCAAGGTTTGAGAGTAAGGGGAGCCCCTAGATACCTTGATGGCAGATTGCCTATCCTGAATCCAAGTAGTTGAGACAGATGAGCCTGAATAGCCGGATGAGTATGGAAGAAGAAGATCGTTGACTTTGGAGAAATTTATTTCCATTCCAGAGGCCTTACTAAAGAGGTTTAAGATATGCCTAAAAGCTAAGGCCTCTTTGACTGTGGGGATTTCGTGTAACATTGTATCGTCCACGAACTGTTGATGCGTGGTGGCCGGTAGAGTTCTTATCGGTTGAAGACCCTTAATGATTCGATCAGCTTTCTTCTTGGCTATAATTCTGCTCAGACCTTCCATAAGAATGACAAACAGGAATGGGGACAGAGGATCCCCCTGCCTTATTCCATGCGATGGTGAGAAAGGTTCAGAGGGTGCTCCATTAACAAGGATTGAGAATCTTGAGGATTTGATGAGGGCTAAAACCTAGCTAATCCATTGTCTGCAAAAACCAAGAGCTTCCAGTATGGCTTCTAGGTACCTCTAGCTCACCTTGTCATATGCCTTCGAGAGATCAAGCTGCATCAACATTCCTGTTTCTTTCCTTGAGTGTAGAGTGTGGATCATCTCCTGGGCAAGGAGGATATTGTCTAATATCTGCCTTCCCTCTACATAGCCCGATTGTTCTTCAGATATGATGCCTGGAAGAATCGGCTTTAATCTGTTGGCTATAACTTTTGATATTATTTTGTAAATGACATTGCAGAGGGCTATAGGTCTGAACTTTTCAGGGGTATTGGCTTCCTCTACCTTAGGTATGAGCGCTATAAAGGTTGAATTGATGGATTTTAGGATTGATCCAGATCTTCTGGAGTCCTCAACCACATCCCACACTTCCTGCTTTACAATATGCCAACAGGCCTTGTAAAAGTTGATGGTGAACCCATCAGGTCCTGGAGCTTTGTCATTTGGCATGCTATTTACCGATTCCTCCACTTCTCCCAGTGTAATTTCCCTGCAGAGGGCCCAGTTCTGATCATAGTTGATAGATTTGGGTATGGCTTTTAGAAGTTCCTTGATGGCTTCCTCTCTGTCTAATTGCGGTTCCTGAGCTATGGAATTGAAGTGTTCCCGGAGCAGTGCTGATATGTCGTGGTGATTCTTCAGTGGTTCCCCATCTTTATTTTTCATCTCCAGAATTTTGTTTGCACTCCTGTAGTCTAGAGCTGATCTGTGGAAAAATTTGGTGTTCTGCTCCCCTTCTTTTAACCATTGGATTCTTGATTTTTGTTTCCATAGGGTTTCTTCTTGTCTGCATCAATCGTGCCATTGACGAGTTAGAATTTTCTCCTACTCGGCATATTCCTCATTACTGTGCCTAGAAGCCCAGTCTTTGTGGATTTGTTCCAACTTTTCTTCTATCCGAGTTTTCTCCTTAAAGATGTCCCCAAATACTGTTCTGTTCCACTCCTTTATTTTTTCTTTGATGATTCTTAACTTCTTCTATAGGTTAAACATTTTGGAGCCTTTGCCTTCCAGGGGTTCGGACCACCATTTCTCCAATAACTTGAGGAAGTTGGGGTGATCCAGCCAAAATTTTTCAAATCGGAATGGTTTGTTCCTCGGAGTGCTCTGCACCGCAACTGTGAGTGAAATTGGCCAGTGATCCGAGCCTCCAGTTGGGAGGATATCTGATTCTACAGTGATGCCATCCATTATTATATTCTCAGAAATCAAGAATCTATCCAAGCGGGAAGCAATCAATCTTTCTCCCCCTCTTCTGTTATTCCAAGTGAAGTTGCCACTCTTGGGGAGAATATCTACTAATTTAACATCCTCAATGAAACTGGTGAAAGCCTCCGTATCCTTGTTTAGTTTTCTTAGACCCTCTTTCTTCTCCAGAAGGGTAGTTATCATGTTGAAATCTCCCCCTATAATGCATTTAAACCTTGGGTATCTAGCAATGAGTTTATTTAAGGAATTTAAGAAACTTATTTTGTCCTCTGTTCTTTGTGGTCCATATACATTAATACATAAGAAAGATTCAGAGTTACCTGTGATTTGAGCTTCCACAACAATGAAATGTTTGTTCGCTTCAGCAGAGATCACCTGAATATCTCTTGTATCCCATAGCGTTGCTAGGCCGCCTTCTCGGCCCTGACTTTCTACTTCTCGATAATTTATATTCCTTCCGATCTTCTTGTTTATCTTGGCCATGCTGGAGCTGCTGCATTTGGTTTCTTGAATGATCATAATCTCCGGATTGAACTTTTGAAATTTACGCTTCAATATTCTTTGTTTTGCTTGGCCGTTCAGCCCTCTAGCATTCCAAGATATAATCTTCATGATTAACTTAAGGTTTTAATGGTAGGACGAGAAGGCGCTGAGTGCCTTCATCTTCCCTGAGTTTATCATTATCATGCCTAGCTCCTGCAGAGCCTCACCATTTGTCCTTCTGCCTCTTCTTTTCTTTTGTTTGGAGCTGGATGAGTTCCATGTGAGACTTTTGGAGTGGGTGCCACTCCCTTTTGCTACACCTAGCTTCCTATTCTGCTTTTCTAATTCTGCTTTCTGCCTTGCTATGAATATATCATTTACCTTCCTTATTTCTTCCTTCGGTGCGTTTTCTATGCCTTGTGTTTTCCATTTCTCAGCTATAACTGGTAGATTCATTCCTTCCCTGGCTAGCACCTCCTCCAGCTCGAGATCCTCACTTCCTCCATCGCTGGTAAGCATGTCTGTATCCTCCTCCTGCTCTTCTGGTCTCTCCTGCATTTGGACTTCGCTAATGTCCTTGTTCCCTTCCGCTTCTGTCATGGTTTGTTCTTCCTTTTCCTTATGCTCCTTATCTGCTACCTGGGTTTTATGTCCATCCTCTGATTCTGATTCTGGATCTAAGATTTCAAAAGTATTATTGTAGTTGGTTCTACCTGTTCCCGCCTTGTTCATTCTTCTTCTATTGGCTCTCTGCCTTGACTTTGGTATGATGAAGTTATCTTTAGCGTTATTCCCCTTCTCTGTTTTAGTGTCTTCTTCCTTCTTGTTCATTGGGCATTCCCTTATTAAATGTCCGTGTTCGTGACATTTGCGACATCGAAATGGGATCTGCTCATAGTCTATTGCCTGAAAGTAGTCTTCATCTCTATATTCAAGCCATAACCCTTCATGCACATCCATTTCAACACATATTCTTGCGCATGAGGTGTATTTCTTTTGCAGGGTTGCCTCCGAGGCTTTGATAAAAGTACCCAGCTGATCTCCAATTTGCTTGAGAGCATTTGAACCCCAATAATCTATTGGGAGAGAGAATAATCTAATCCAAACTGGAACTTGAGTAAACGATTCTTTTTCTGGGGTGAAGTTTGCCTTCCATGGTCGCATGTACAGCCCAGCTGAGGCCATGAAATATGGGCCTCCATCAAAGATCCTGTCCTTATCTTCCAGGTTGGTGAAAACAACTGTGAAGAAACCTTTAGCTACCAGGTGCAATCTGACATCCCCTTTGGGCTTCCAATGCTGTCTGATCCATTGGCATAGGGCCCTTTCCGTAGGCCACATGCCCATAAACTTGCAAATGATTGCATGTTCCGTCATGTGCTCTCGGTAAGCTTGTATCTCCGGATCCGTGATTACAACCCTTAGGTTATCAGTTTTTATTGGTTTGCAGATCCCGTTTGTTGTAGGGTGCTTGTTGTGGCTCGAGCTTGTGTCCCCTTTCTTTTCTTTGTTCTCCCGCCTGTTGTCTGCGTTCTCCCTTTCTTCTTCTGACTGTTTTTCCTTGTTATCTGTCATTTTTTGTCCTGATGTGGCTTTGTTTTCATTGTTTCCCGGCCCGTCATCTTCTGCTCCTCTGACTTCTGTATTGCTGACTTGATCATTACCTTCTGCTTGTTTTTTCTTCTTGTTTGTCCCGCCAGGCTGCTTGAAGCCATCATATCCCGAGATTTTGACTCCTTCTCTCACGTTCTTCTTCTGCTTTTGCATGATTATTTGTTTATACGAAGGGGTCCCAATGGACCCCTTTGCCCCCATCCGGGCTGTCAGCTCTTGACCCTTTCTGAACAGTGCTGCAAACCGGGGTCTGTGCGCTTCCAGGTCTGAAGCGATTTCAGTTTCTCAGAAAACTAGGGTTTTCGCGCTGCAGAGCTTCATAAAACAGTCTTCATATTAGATCGCATCCTTTTATTATACATCCAATGATCTACATTATTAATTGGTTCTTTTGCTCTGCTACACCATTCTGCTGCAATGTTTATGCAACTAAGGTCTGTCTTTGAATGTCTTGTTTGTAACAAAAATCACAGAATGCATTAGATTCATACTATCCACCCTGATAATTTTTATTACCCTATTGCTTTATCAACTAGATTTAAATCTACCTCGTTTGATTTATTTCTTAACAAATACACCAAATTTTTTCTTGAAAAATCATCAATATGTAACAAAATACTCTTTTGTTACGGGTCTGTTTAGCAGATTGCTGAAGATTGTACAATCCACTGTAGTCAGCACACACACAGGACAAAGGCCCATTGTCACCCTTCACCCTTTTGCATCCTGATGCTTCTTAGCTTCTCCCGTAAGAACATCTTCCATTGCTTAGAAGTATTCTGATATGGCTGATTGAGAGCATCCCACATCTCCTTAGTAGTGTTCTTGCCAGAGAATGTGAGACTATATTGTCCCGGACTCCATCCAAGATCATCCGCTTCGCCTTCAGCATCTCTTTCTTGCCTTCCTTCAACTGATTTGCATCTTGAGGTACTACCACTACATTATCTACATAGGATTTCAGACCATATTCATCCAACAGGAAGAACATCCTAGCCTTCCAGATGACAAAGTTGGAGGCTCCCTCCAACCTATCATGATCTCTAAGCCTAGCAGTTGCCATCTCTGAATTTGGACGAAAATCTCCCTCTTCCCTCTTGCTTGACTTCTGAATCTACTATTTGCACTCCCTTTTGGAGCGAAAAATTTTACCTGCAGCAACTGCCAATTGCAATTGGAAATATGGATTTCTAGGCTAGAAGCCCTTTTGAGAGAAATTTCCCTCTATTTGTGCTCTTTCTCTTCCACCCGACGCTGATTCTGCTTTATCAAATCTGTTGCAAAACCCTTCTGCGCCTATTGTTGCTTAGATTGTACAGGCATGGTGCGAGAATGACTCAGGTCGGGGGTTGTCACTCTGATTCCCTACCTCTTGTTGATTTGTGGTAGCATCGGATGTGCTCTAGCCACGAAAATTGGTGGAGAGGCTAAGGCACATAAGATCTCCAAGACCCCAGAAATGGTTTGGGGAAATTCCATTCGGTTGGAGAGATATTAAAATAATTAATATTTTTAACGGGGTTCCTAAGTCTAAACTTAGTAAAATTAAAATATTAATGGGTATTAATATAAAACTGGGTGATAATGTTCTAAATGACATGGATCAAGCCAAATCTAATCTTAGTTGTTGATTAGGGACTTAATCTTGGCTGTTGAAGACTCAACAGGAAAAGTATAAGAGGAGGCTTGAGGGTCAATTGGAGACACACCAAATTGATTAGTTAGTTCGATTTTTTGGAGCCGGGTTTTGCTGAGAGAATCGAGCTAGTGATATGTTGCAGCGAGGGGCAGTCCGACACGAGGCCGAGAATACATAGCAGAGAGGCAGAGATAGTGCCAGAGAGATAGCTTAGAACCTGGAGAGGCTGACGTAGAGGCAGCTGGGAGCTACGCAGAGGCTGAAGAGGCTAGCGTGGGTGACACAGAGGGCCTGAGAGCTGATGCAAAGAGCAAAGGGGCTGACGCAGAGGTTTCAGTAGCTGCGCAGAGGCTAGTAGAGCTGACGTAGGGCCAAGAGGCTGCGCTAGGTGATTTTTCATGGGGTAGACTGAGTGCTGGTGAGCTGGGAAGGGTGAAACAGAGCAGTAGAGGAGCTTGGAGCATCTTTCGCTGTCCAGCTAAGGAGTTGCCGTAGTTACTGTGGGATTGTTTATCTGGTGATTGATCAGTCGGAATATCTCTCTCTGAGGAGAGGTACTACTACCAAGGGCATTCTCTGTTGGGTGAGCCATTTCTGGCACCCTTGTATTCAGAAACTGCATAATAATAAAACCCTCATATTTGCTGCACTGGTTTTGCCGCATTGGGTTTTTCCGGGGACGATTGTTTAAAAATAATGATGTCCCTTGTGTGTGTCTCAGTTATTTCAGTTGCTGATCTGTATATGAGTTAAGGTTGCATTTGTGTTTATTTCAGTATTTATATTTATAAATAACTTGTTAATGGAATGAACAAGTAGGATAAATTAAACCAGATAATGCAGTAGGGATTTCTAACGTGTTAGACTTAGAAATTTGAACACCTCTCCATTCTGGCTATCTCCCAACTATAGGCTATGGGGGGTAGTCCCTATGAAATGAGAGAATGCAAGACCCGTTGGCAACCAACAAGTCTAAGAGACACGATTGAATGGCCTAGCCACTTGGTTGATTTTAACAAGTTTTAAAGACTTGATTAAATTTATATATGAGACCAGTGCCTTAATGGAGTCAACTACTTGCTTTAGATCAATTATGAAATAGGTGACTGGATGAACAACCGCTGCTTAAATGCTTAACTATTCTATGTGCTATGCAAATCTTATGACCTAGGTGTAATGCAAGAATCTTGATTGATTTTAATTATATGCCTAGCTAAGTGTATCCCTTGACCCCTATTTGTTTTGAGGCTAGTCTCAAAAGTAAGTGGTAAAGAGAAGTCAAGGTGAAGCAAGCAAAGGCTTGGTTAACGATACCTTTCCTTGAAATCTAACATATCCAATCATTGTGGCTCTGATGACTGCAAGGTCATTGTGTTAACCACTAGAGAGGGTCTAGCATTCGCAAGCAAGAGAGAAAATGTGTTCCTATCTTTCTATCAACTGCTTATGCTTGGAGATACATTAATTAATGCAGGATTAGGTCTAGAATGCAATGCAAGATGGTTGAGTGATCTTGAGTTAAGATTGTTTATGACTTTAAGTACTTAGTTATAATTCTCCTATGACAAAGAGTAACTAACAATGAATTAAGAGACAATCTTGAACACAAGGTAAAGTGCCAATTTCACAAGTGCACCCAAGATACAAGAGATAGCCAAGAGATATAAATGCTCTTAAACAATAGATTACCAATATGCCCAAGATAAAATTATACACGATGTTACTTTAAACAATTAGCTGAGGCTTTTTAACAATTATATGAGACAACACAATAATGAAAAAGATATTGATGACAATTTCTTAAGAGATAGACAATTAGATGCACAATTAACAACCTTTCAAGTTATGTCAACAAGATAATACCAAAATTGCAATTAGATCCTCAATGCTAACAAGAGATGCCAATATTCAATTAATTTGAGCAATTTTAACCAATAAACAAGATATTGGATCTTAGCCTTATGTGCTTATGTGAGTGAACTTATTATTAAGTGCCAAATTGTAATTTTATAAGGGACAACAATAAGTTAGTGTTCTTATTATCAATGAGATGTTTTACGAATTTCCAAAATCACTTTAACAATTCAATGTAAGCATAATCCTTTCCACAATGAGCAATTTTTACCAATAGAGCATAAACAAATGAAAGCCCTTATGTTACTTATGTTCAAGTGTTATGACAACAGTAAGTTAATTTCGATTAGAGCACTTGGGGATGCAAATGATGAGATGCAAACCATGAGAATATGCTTATGAATGAATGCTCAATTTATGGAATGACTAGTTAATTTGTTTAGGCAACTTATTCATGATTTTTAGGTCACATAATTAGATTTATACCACTGTTATCAAATAATCATATAACTGTTAGCAAACCAGTGAGGGAAGAAGGATTGGAGGAGACAAACCAATAAGCCTTTAGGCCTAGTAGAAGCCTATGAAACTTGCTTGAAACTTCACCAATGGAGCAATCACTTGCATCCACCAATGTCAGCTCGATAATCACTACCAATATCAAGTGTTAGAGGCAAAAATTGAACAATAACCCAATGAATGACTAAAATGATGCACAAGGGCTAGAGGAAGGCTAGGAAAGGGGACACTAAGCTTAGTAAGGCTAGCGGCTAGGGGAGAGAGGCCTTCTAGGCCTGTTGTAAGGCAAAAGGAGGCCCAATAAGGGCTGCTGAAAGGGGATCAAGGCCCTAAGGGGATGTAGCTCAGGGGAAAGGTCTCCTAGAGGCCTGCGACATCCAAGAAGAGGCCCTAAGGATGTAGCGGCTAAGGGAGGAAGGTTTCCGAGGGAGAGAAAGAGGCCCTAGGTTCTGCGGAAGGAGTGAAGGAGCTCAAAAGGGCTTGCGGCAGGTTGGGTGAGGGCAAGCAGAGGCTCACGAAGGAGGACAAAGGGGCCAATGAGGGAGAAAGAGGGTTGGCAAAGGAGATGGGGTCCATAGTAAGGCCTTAGAGGCCTAGTCAAGGCTGCGACTCTCCTCAAGGGTAGACGACAAGGCTCCAAGGGGCCACGACAAGGGATCCAAGGCCAATTTAGGCCTGTGGCTCAATCAAAGAGAGAAGGAGAGCTGTGGCTAGGGCTAGGAGGCTCAATGCTAGGCCTAGAAAACCCTAAATATTTTCTTCAAACCCCTGCAAAATAGAATTTCACTTCAGATCTTGAAAATCACCCAAATTCACCACAAAATTGTTTGATGCCGACCTTCCAAATTAAATGGATACCAGATCTTACCCTTAAGGGCCTAGATCTAGTTTCAAACCCCATCAAAATTTTCTTGATCAACTTTGAAGCTCCCCTGCACAATATGGAAATAAAATTTTCTCAAAACCCCAATATATACAAAATTTAAAAATAAAACCCCAAACCCCAATTGATGCAAAACAAGGGTTAGAAAAATATTGTACAATTTTTTTTTTTATTTACCAAATATTCACAAAATATTTACAAATATACAAGGCTTGTAATTTTTTTTTTTTTTTTGAGAAAATAATTTTTTAAATAATGACAATAGCTCAATGTATTTCGAAAGATAGAGTATTAACCACAATTTTTAGCGAAGTAAGAAAATCATGTAAATTTCCTGGAGCCGAAACAAGGTCAACCCGTGCCTACAGTCTGTGAACTTGGAGCCCAAGGGTAAGTGTACCTGCAGATCTCTATAATATTTCACAAGAAAAATCGTTAGATCATATAATGAATCAGACCACCTAAGATAAATCTAAAATTTACCAATAGAATGTTCCTATCATTGACAAATAAAATAACAATTTATATAGCACTGAAGCACAATATAGGATTAGCACATAACTAGCACGTACCACAGATCAATGAGACAAAGACACCATGAATTGAACCCCACATTATTTTATTATGATATTCAATCGTTCCTATCAGAACAATGACTCAACACCAGCGTTACAAATTTACATTAGTCTAAAACCAGAGTCATCATCATGACTTGAGAAGCAAAATGGCTTCTAATTTATAGATTAATCCTCTAAGGGAAAATAACTGCTAGTTGGCTCGATCCCCGTCAAAATAATCTCGTCCGTTGATAAATATTTGATCATCCTTTAATATCCACTGTCAAAAATATTTATTTTGAGGAAATTTCGAATTTCTCATAAAACCCCTTTTTTATTAATCCAAAATTTAATTTTCTAGATTAATTTCCTAAAAAATTTGACTTTGACTTAACCACCAAGGCCCAAGAGTTAAAAATCATTTTTGCCTTGGTGGGAGACCTCCAAAAATTAACTTCTTTTTGACCCACGAGTTTTTTTTGCCATTTTTCTCTTGGAGAAATTAATCTTTCGACTCTAAATTAATTAATTTTCTAGATTAGGATTTAATTTTTTTTTTTGATTGATAAGTGGGTGAATCCTGAAAATCACGCTTACCTTGTGGTTGAGAGGCCACGACTCAGGGGCATCTAAGCCTTCAAAGTCACTCGGGGATCGCACCTGGCCTAAGCCGCACCAGTGGAAACCATGCTGGATTTTTGGTATTGGCGAGACTAGAACCGGTGACCTTTGCTTACGGAGCGCCTTAACATTGCGCTCCTTCACCGACTGTTCTAAATCTCTTTGATTAGTTTAGGATTTAATTTTATTTTTGCTAGAAAAATTAATTAATTGACACAAGAGGGGATTAATTAATTTTTCCACCCTCAATACAAATTCAACCCTCAAAGGGGGAATACCCATTCATTATAGACCCTCATAGTATTTACCCAATTTTGTGACACAATATGATCTAGTAGACCAAGTGATCTGCAATAAAATAATTTAGCCAAATAGCTTAAATTATTCCTAAACCACTTTTACAAAGACTCGATATAACACTGACTCACCTAAGACTTTGTCAATAAATGCCACCCTAGCTTTGGGGTTTAAACTAGAGGAAAAACTTTGTCGATTATCCGTGTTTAGAAACACTCATAATGTGGCGAGGTTAAAAAAACCTCCTAGGATGAAATTCGTCGCCAAAATCAAAGACTTAACTAGGTGTTTCTACATAATTAAATGGTCGTACTAGCATCATTTACATTACAATTTGCAGAAATTGGGTTTACAATGATACATCAAAGTGCTGGTTGATGATTCTGAATTTTGAAAAAAATTGCACAACTGCTTCCTTGGAGTTGTGACAAAATAGGTGCAGCAACGCCCAAACAAGGAATTTGCTCAGTGAAAACCTAAGCTACAACTGCCCTTTTGCCAGCTTGAATTACTCGAACTGGCAAGCCACTTTTTTTGCCAACTTGCATTGGAAAATCGAACTTGCTCAAGCAACTTGCATTGCCTGGCTTAGACTCTGTGCAACCAGCAAAAATTCATCATGGTGCTCCCTCTGAACAACGAATTTCTGCGTCTGCTTCTGAGCTTCCTTGTCTGATCAAAATCGCTCTGATACAATGTGAAAATTTCACTACTGAAATTCTATTGCAACAACTGGAATTAATTCTTTTAATTGATAAATTAATTATGCAGTTTATGGCTACGACAACAACGAATTAATTACACTGCAATCTTCACAAATAAAATACCGTAGAAGATAAACTAGAAACTGAGAAAATATTGGCGCACACACACAAAAATATGACAGTTATTTTTGGACAAAAGTCCCTTGAAAAACCCAACTTGGGAAAACGGTGCAACAACTGAGGGTTTTATTATTAAGCAATAGTGAGAAATTCTGAGTGTAATAAATATCGCCAAACTGAGAAATCTATCCAAGAGAAATACTGACAAAAATAGTCCCTCACATGCTTTGCCTGAATTAGCTGCCAATATAGCTGTCCTGCCTGCTGTTGACTGAGAAACTATCTCTTTGACACTCTGGAAAATATTCTCGGCCTCTAGAACTAAAAATGAGCTTCGCTTCAGCTGGATCAAATTGCTCTCTTGAAGCTCTGCGCAACCTCTTGGAAAAAATCTTGACCGCTTTCTGACTCTCTAGAATTGAAAAATTCCTCCAGACTCATTGTCTTTGCCCCTCTCTATCTCTGCTTCCCTTCTCTGCCTCAAACTCTTCTGGCAACTGCTGTTGCTCTCTAGAGAAATCGAACTGCCCATGGAAATCGATCTCAAGTGTCACAAGCGCGTTCCTCCATCTACCCATCGACTTTTTCTTATAAGCTCACTGTGTGACTCCAATGGCCAAGCTTAAATCTTAATCAATGGCTGAGATTATTTCCTAGTCGATTTGTGTGAGTTTCTAGAGAATTTTCACTTTTCTCAATTAATATTGATTAATTAACCAGTTTTCCTAAGTTTAGACTTAAAAAATATTTAAAAATCGGTTAATAATCTAATTGAGACATTTTAGGTGGAATTTCCAGAAACGATGTCTTGGTTATGGATAACTCCTGTGTTTTAGCCTCTCCACAAAGTCTTGAGACTAGAACATCTCTGATGCTACAAAAACTAACACAAACAAACCTGGAAATTTTAGTTTGCACGGAAATCAAGGCAGCTTGCTCTGCAATCCACATTGTTGTATGAAATCTGTATGACTGTGCAGAATCCTTACAGACAGCTATACGTCCTGCTCTGCTGGGCTGTGTGGATTTTCTTTTCCTTCCTGTTGATTCACTGCCTTTTCCTTTTTGAAGACTGGCTGCCTTCTCCTTGCTGAACTACTGCTGAAATCCTTGCCAATGGCTGAAAATCAGATTTCTGATTTTCTCCTTCACCCATGTGACTTGTGAAATGAATGCTCTCTGTGTGTCTTTGTCATTTGCCCTCTCCTTTTATAACTTTGACATGAACCAAAAACCTAATTTTCAACGGTTAGGATCTAATCGTGAGGTCAATGACTCTCTTTTAATTAAATCTCTAATTGACTCACTTTATTAATTACAAGTCATTTAAAAAAAAATTTACTTTATTATTTAATAGAGTGAACTTCTAGAAAAAGCATAGGACACGTTTAATGATGATTTCCATTTGTCTTTCATTGGACAATTATAAAATTATCTTATCTTATAGGTAGACACCCTCATAGAAATCCCTGTTGGAGCTACAAACACTAACATTTTTTGTGCAAAATTCTTGTCAGTGGTTGCCAACAATAGTCAAGATTGATTGCATATAGATCATAGATGCCTTTCAGAGAACACTAACATGTAAATGTCGGGCTATGACAATCTTATCATTGTTGAATTGCTTCTTATGCTTTGAGGGCAAAATGTCTCAAGAAGGTAGGACTAAGTAGTAATGTAACTAAATAATTAGATTTACTAGTGGCATGACTAAGGCTATGCCTAGACACTAGTAAATCTAATTATCTAGTGTATATATATATGGATGGGTGGGTGGGGGAGGTGAGGAGGCATGACTAAGGCTATGCCTAGACACTAGTAAATCTAATTATTTAGTTACATTACTACTTAGTCCTACCTTATTGAGACATTTTGCCCTCAAAGCATAAGAAGCAATTCAACAATGATAAGATTGTCATAGCCCGACATTTACATGTTAGTGTTCTCTGAAGGGCATCTATGATCTATATGCAATCAATCTTGACTATTGTTGGCAACGACTGACAAGAATTTTGCACAAAAAAATGTTAGTGGTGGGTCGTTCTATTTATGCTTTGCTCTTTCTTTTATTTTGAGAAATGCTCAAAATATTTCTTGGAAATAAATACAGCATGGAACAAAGACGGTCTAGGAAACTCCCGTCCTAACCAAAAAAGAAAGCAGATTTGCCTGTGCCCTGATAGGAAGGGATGCAATATGTCTACCTATGATAATAAGGTTGACTTTAACAAGCATAGTGAATTCCTGTTTAATGAACATCAATTCAGCTAGGCTAAGGGAAGATGATTCCTCATTAAAAGTAGTTTTACACTGGTGTTTCTACAGTAAGGCAATTGCAGTGAACTGCACTACATGGTATAATGATAGCAACTATGTCTAAACATCCAAGTGTCCCTCAGATGGTCCTTTCTTCGGGAGTGGGGAAGTGACGAGGAAGGGAAATTCAGTGTGAAACCATGCCCAAAAAGTCCTGGCAGACTTGAATTTTGAAAAAGCATGCTGAACTATTTCATCCTTTCCACAAGGGTGCAAGTGGCATATGTAGCACCAAATTTATGAAGCATTGTCTTAACAGCCAACCCTTGATGAACCATAAGCCACGCTCATACTTTGTAATGCTAAGACATTCCTGCTCTGTTTTGGATGCTTCATTATTTTGCTCTAATGTTGTGTAGGATGACATAGTATATTGTATATCATTTATGAAAGTGAATATTCTGGTTTAACTGGATGAAATTTAAATGAAATTTTTTGTTTAGTGCTTCAGTGGAGCACATTAATGATGGTTGTAACTGGTTTGGGTCAGTGTTGTGAAGTATCCCATTCATGAGTTTATTTTTGGATGTACACTTTTGCTAGGTACTTGGAACCTTCAGAAAAACAAGAAGCATAGCAGGGTTAAAGTAGATCCATCGTCATTGTTCAGTGAGATATTACTACGAATTGATTCAATGGTCTTGGCGGGTGATATTACTAAAACACAAGCATCTGAGTTGAGAAAATTAGTTGTCAACAAGGATCCTGTACTAGCTGAATCATTTTGTAATCTCAAGCACATGGATGACAAAGCGCTTGCTGCAGGTCTTCTTCCTCTCTTGGACCCAAAGCAAAGGTAGTATTTTCCTCCTATGCTTGTTGGCTTATGTTCTTACTCAAAATGTACTCTGCTCATTTGAGCTTCTGCATGTTTCTCTGGCGGAAAATAATTTTGCATTTTGCTAGTCATTATTGTAATTGAAAAGATGCCAATGAATTGGTTATCTATAGACTATTATTATTCTTGCTAGCTATTTTCATTAGTCTTACAAGTAAAATTGACATATAGAGGTTATCACTACTATGATTTTCTGAGTCCAACTGCAGTTGAAACCCTATCCATCAACTATCCCTTGCAAATGCAAGGGACCATCCAACAATGCAACTTGCAAATATGTGAGAGTGTCAATTGAATCACCAATTTCTGTATGTGCAAGATAACTTCACAAGGATAGACATTACTAGCTAACTTCGCTTGCCCACCCCAGGATGGCCATCTTCTAACAAGATGGATTTCCATGTGTATACCCACATGAAAATCCAGTCATGCGCAGTAGCTACTTGCATTTCTGGCCAGCCATTGGTGGCTAATTTGTAGCTAGACACTGACAATTACCCTTTTGTTACATGATCAAAGTTGAGATCTTTTTTATTCTCTCCTAGACTGTTGTCTTTGACAGAACCCTATCCATTTGTTACATGATCAAGGTTGAGATCTTTTTTCTTCTCTCCTTGACTGTTGTCTTTGACAGAACCCTATCAACAAACAGTAGATGTAACCTAAAATGGACATTATTTTTATCTAATAGTGTTTTTTGTTTAACTAAAAAATACAGAGGCACTATAGCCAACTACTTTGATGAGCTTATTGTCCTTACATCATCCCTTTTCATCCCCTAATGTGAATCAAGTGAGTCTGGGGTTACATCACTGTCACAGTGTCATGTAACAAGGTCGCCAGATACAAGTTATTGGATCATCAAGGGTTGCAACAGGATGCCATCAAGCTTCCATATCACTATCAACTACCAATTAGTGCATGTGGTGGATAGCTGTAGCCACAAGGATTGTGATGCTATTGGGCATTGCTGTCCTGTTGTCAACAGATCATTTGTCTATTGAAACACTGTCAAAGAGGCTCTGTCATCCTTGTAAGGTCACATGATTACACTGAATTGCTGTTACTGCAAGATCACAATTTTGAGCACTAGGCGGGCTGGAAACTTATCATTGTTAAGATTATCATTGTCAAGGTACGCTGTATGCTCAACCATAGTTGGAAGTGTTCATAATAGCGTGGGATCATATGCAAGCGGGCTACTGTTGTACCACAAATTAGTGCCTCTGAGTATAGCAAGCTCAAACATCAGAGTGAATTTCAGCGAGATTTATAAATAGATCATGCCATATAATGAGCAGGAGCATGTAGAACATAGCGAGAACTATAGAGAGATTGGATTACTGTGAGACCATAGCAAAACCATTACAATTGTGATGTGAGATGGTGTGGGAATGTTTCATTGAGTAAACAAAACCACAGGAGTTTAATGTCACCATTCTCAACAGTATTTCAGATAAATAGCAAGATCAAAGTGAGTATGGGCGATATCACAGCTTAGCGCAACCCCTGCCATAGAAAATATGCTACAGAAAAGTGAGAGCCATGACCAACATAGGGATCGGGAATCCATGTGATTTGCACAAGACGTAAAACATTCACAGAGCCACAGGCTTGGTCATAATTAGAGGCCAGAATATGCAAGGTCGGAGATCCCAAGAATGCCCTAGAACTAGAAGAGGGCCACAGACTTACATTTGCTCCCAAAGAAAACCCACTACAAAATTTATGAATTCACTGTAGTTGACCCTACAGAACCGCAGGATATAAACCTCTATCCATAGCATGCTTCAGTGACACCTTAGCTGCAATTTTACCATGCACCCTTTAAATAAAAGCCAAGCGAAACCCTTCATCCAACGTCCTATTTCAGAGCTCTAATCATAAACGTTCTTGCACAACAGTATGCCACAGCTGCAATCGAACTGTTCGATCCTCAAGATACATCGTCTCCAATAGACAGTCAATACCAATAGTAGCCTGGTATGTATTCTTCAATGCACCGTGCATTGTTTAAAAAGGATTATCTGCAACATTGAAAATTATTACGACCACAGATGGGTCACGCATATAAATAGAAGTCAGACTTCGAAACCATTCCAGAAAATTCTAGCCCAAAACCGTCCATACATTTCAATTTTTCAAAGCCACAGATATAGAGAAGGAATCTCCACAAATTCGATATTTGAAATTTTCAAATGTCCTTCCTTTATATAGATTTGTGGAAGGACTTAAGAATAGGCCGACCAAAAAGGATTAGGAGGGAAATTAAAATAATTTGGGATTTGAATTTTAATTTTGGAGTCCAAGACGTTGGTCCAATTTTTTTTAAAAGAAATAAAAGGTCTTTTAATTCTATTAATAATTTAATTCAAATTTTTTCAATCCCATGTGCCAAGAATAAGTTGTCATTACACAATATTTGTGAGTGATGTCCATGATGAGTTTCTTCCAACCTAATGACTACTTGCCATGTCATCAAACGAATCAATATGATGCCACATCATCCAATTGATACTGCCACATCATCATGCCATTGGAATTTCCACATCATGCAACCAACACTATGATGCCACCTCAGCATCCCTTGGGGGTTTTGGACCACAACCCGGGTCTTCAACTTTTACTGGGCTTATCTCATAGACCGTGAAAGCCCACAGGGCGCTCCACATACCACCAGAATCAACATGACGAGGAGAATCTGATGGCGAGTGTCTCCAAGACAAAGTAACTGATCTGCATAATCAAAATCCTCAACAATTGCGGGGTGTGGCCATTGTCCAAGAAATCAAACCCTAGTGGTAGGGTTATCTAGGGTTTCATCACTGCATCATCCTGTGGGCACCATCAAGCTACATCATCAGCTGCGTCATCATCCTGCACCTACTTTTACACCTCATCCTGCACTTGCTCGACATCTTGCACCTGCTCGACATCCTACATCTTGCACCTACTCGACATCTTGCACTTGCTCGACATCCTGCATCTTGCACCTGCTCGACATCCTGCACCTGCTCCTGCTTTGACATCAATTCAGATCCTCTTGGGGTCTTAGGGTTTATATGGGAAATTCGTCTCATAGCTGCCCAAATTTCAACATGAGTAGAGATCACAGAGCACAATAACAAGAGACACCAGAGTTTAGGTAGAGACTAGAGCAAAACTCCATGAAAGGGAAAACCCAAACAAGCTTTTCCTTATAGAGATCCTTCAGCAAGACATCAAGACTACAAGATGGCTTCCACAAGTGCTAATACAATGTCTATCAACAAGATCACAAACATACCACAGAAACAAAGCTCTTGTCCGTTCCTTTATAAGCTCAGACTTCATATAGGTTGCAGATCTGAGTATGCAAGATACCGGGACCAAATCTCAGTTCTGAAGTAACTTAGATCTTAGAGAGATGGATCTAAAAATGACCTCAGATCTTGTCCTAATCACATAACTTAATTATATCAAAGCTCAAAATATATTATATAAATATAGATATAGATATATAGATATATATGCCACAAATCTCAGAGAAGTAGATCAAAACATGAACCTAGAGAAATAGATCAGATCTAAAATCAATGTATATACCATAGATCTCTGAACTTGAAACAACATATAAGTATGCCACATATCTCAGAGAAAAAGTTTCGGTACAACCTCCTTGAGCTCAGCCTAGAAACAAATCTCGGATGGAAACAAAACTTGAACAAGGATACAGATCTCAGACCCTCCACATAGCTACAAAATTCGGACAAGAAGTATACTTCGGACCTTTCACATCAGCCTCTGAACAAAAAGCAGATCTCGGATCTCTTCCACAGTAGCCTTGAATACTCCTTAGAAGACCTTCAAATAGATGAACAGAGGATGATTCTTGAGTGATCGAATTGCCTTTTAGGAAGAGCGAATTTAGTTCTTTATATAGCCATTAACTGATTCGAATTGGTGAGTTCCTAGGAAAACTGTCTTGACCATCTAGAAAGGCCGATCTGATCCGAATGAGTGATTTTCTAGGCATGCCAACTAGCTATCATGTGATCCGAATGAGATAATTTTAAGGCAGACCAACTGACCATCATGTGATCCGAGTGAGAGAATTCCAAGGCAGGCCAACAAGCCATCATGTGATCCGAATGAGCGAGTTTGAAGGCAAGCCAACTAGCCATCATGTGATTTTTTAGGCAAGTCGACTTGATCATCTAGAAGAACCAGCCTAACACTTGAAATTATAAAAAAATAATGTTTTTGGTTTTTTCGAATGTAATGAAAATAAATAATTTTATGAAGACCAATCATAGCTACAATTTCAACACTTGGAACTGGCATGCATTGGTTTTGAACTTCTGAAGCAAAATACTTGCTGTTGGTGAGAAGGATAGCAAGTCTAAATTTTCCACTCAAACTCCTTGGGATTAATTCCTAAGGGATGAATATGATTGATAACAAATAGCCTAGTGAGAAAGACATTGTTATGGTGTTCTAGCTTATGAGCTTACTTATTGATAAAGAGGAGCATGTATTTAGTTTATAACTGATAAATACTAAATAGTCAAGCCAAGATCACTCAATGAAACAACAACATTTGCAAACCTCATCAAAATGTTACACATACTCTTGATTATTAGAAATGATGAGGGTTATGCATGTCATATTGATGCAACTACTGAATTATTTACAAATAAATTGGTAAGTTGTGTCTATAGAAGGGGAAACATTAATTATGGCAATAGTTTGCCCTTTACCCCCATCATTTGCACTCCACAAGACGAATAAGTTACACCAAACTTTGGGATTTTTTGTCATTTGGTTCTTATTCTTTCAGCCCGAACCATTACAATGTGCTGGTTATAATGTTTATGTTTGATGTGTCTATGTATGTTCTAACAAATATGTCTCATAGTTAGAGGACTCGCCAACACTTGCCAGAACATCGCAAGTCCAGTTGGCTAAACCTATTGCTAACTGAGTTGACCATCCTCACCAGGACTCACTAGTCGTGTGGCACTCACTAAGTATAGGGAAACTTGATGAATTATTATCAACCAATCAAGTTAATATGGAAGCCTCTAGTTCTGCCTGGCCCAATGCTGTTTTTTGCTACTGTTAAAATTGCTACTAATGCCAAAAGGAGTTTGAGGAGTACTTGGATTCTGAGCCAGATGATGTTTATTTGCTCCCGGTGATGATCCCAAGTGTAGTAGTGGTGATGAGTTTGATGACTGATCATGTTGATTATTGATTTGTAGTAGGCTAGTGGCCTAGTAGCTTGAGTTGTAGCATTTCTTTTGGAGTCTAGAGGCCATTTAGAGTCTCTTTGCTTATGTATTTTGTTGATGATATGTGGCGCACTTAGTGCCATTTTGATATATGCATGCTTTAATGGTATATAGATGAGCAAACTTTGCGTATTTTGTCTCAAATGGATTAGAATCATGGTTCGTAATCTTAAAAATAATTTTTTTCATTATGAATTAATTATTTGATGTATTTTTTTCAATTTTGGTTTATTGAATCCAGTTCGATTCGGTTCCAGTTCTAGTCTCGGTTAGATAGGCGGTTGGTTCAAAAACCAACTCCAATTTTTAAAACTACGGGTGTACTCTCTCTCTAGCATTAGGGTCCCATTAGGTGCAATAAGCTCTCGCCAAGCCCATCAAGTAGTGTCAAGGCTAAATTGGGGTCATGCTAGGTCCATTGGCACCTCTTCAATAATCCTTAATGCTACGCAAGAGAACCTTAGCATTCAGGGATCTAAGGGTGCTCTGGGGTGTCCACCAATTGCTAAGGTCATCAATGATCAAAGTGCCCAATGCTCTATTGAATAAGGGAAACATTGCATCTACAAGATAATCATGCTATCTGGAAGTGTAGTATGCCTGGGCATCATGTGCAGTAGGAGTGGAATAGGGTGCCCTCAAGGCCTCAACTGCTCAAAACCACTTGGCAAAACCATCTCAAACTCAAGTGAAAAAAACCATTCACTAGAGACCAAAACCATAAATGCATCTGAGTGGGACATACTTAAGTATTAAGGGCATATTAATACTTCAAATTGGGATCACCATCAAATATCTAACTAGACCATGTCTCGTAAAAGTGTTCCTTGCCTTTGTAGGGGTGGATAAGTAATCAACCATATTAAGTGCTTTCAGCCCCTAAGGGGAGGTGACATTTCCAAGGACAACCCTTGAATCCATAGGTGTTAGTGAGAATAGGTGGCAATGGAGGGGAATACTTCATGGCCAAGTTCCATGGTTATTGGAACAGCTAATGAGAGTCCACATCTTGAGTGTATAGATATAAAGGAGGGAGCAATTGTGGAGGCATGAGTTACCCCTTTCCTCGACCAACTTTTTCCTCCCCTTTGGTGCACCTTTTACTTCTTTTAGATAATGCTTTCAATGGTGCATAGCTCAAGGATCAAATCTTGCTCTTTATGACATAACATTTCTTTTGCCTCTTAAGATGAGTCAGTTTCTTGCTCATCAGGGTTGGGACATGCAAGGGTTCCTTATGATGAGATGGAACATCAAGTGTTCAAGAACTGGATGATGGATAATGAGGGGGTTTGAGCTCATGCTAGGCTTTTTCCCACACACTAACTTTTGTCTTGACCACCTTTTACATTTTGGCTTTCTTTTTCTTTTGTTGTGGCCATCTTATGCTTCTTCATTCTTTTAGCTGCATCAATTTCCAAGGCAAAGTTTTCTGGCTCGACACAAGGATGTGGATTTGTGAGTGCCAAATCCCAATGAATCAATGACACTTAACTTGAAGGATGAAGTGGGCATCAAAAGGAATGATGTGATATGGAAGATGCTAGGTATGGAAAGAGTAATGGACATGCTATTTCAATCCAGCTTTCCCAATTAGTACCCTTCCTATGGTCCTAAGGCCTTGGAGGAGGTCCCACTGGACTAAGGCTAAAGATTAACCCCCATGGTAATGTGAGAGAACAAGTTTACATTCAATATTGGTTAGTCATCCAGATCACCCATTTATTTATGTTAAAATGGCCAAAACATTAACTAGAAGCACTTAATTGCAAAATGATCAAAGTACTTGTTGAGTAGTAGTACACCTTCATCCAAGAGGAATATCAAATGGCGAGAGGTGCATGACCGGTGCAAATGGCGGAGAAAACTGGCATATCATCATTAATGAGCAACCTGTAGGGTTGTTGGCTGGTTGTTTGTCTAAGATAGTAGAATTTTTTTTCTTCTATGAGGTTCCCATTTTGGTGGGTAGCATGGCATCTTAGTGTCTTGTAAGAACTTTGACAAGGCCGCTAGTTTGGGTGGTAATAGTGCCAAATGAGACCCTTGTGTAATGGATCGATGATACATTGGGGCAATTTTTTCCATATCTTTGTACTATTATATAGGGAAACTCTTTTGGCTTGTAGATACAACCATATAGGACACTTTCCATGAATTTCTCAACCCCTTCAATTGGACACTTGAGCTATTGGGTTTATTTGCTCTTCTATTCTCATTTGGTTTTGAACTATCTATGGTATTGTATCTAAGGGATTATATTAATTTCATTTGAATAATTTTTCCTATCAAACATTTTTAAAATTTTCTTTCACACTTTGTAATGCATTAGAAAAGATAGAGAGGCTTACCAATGGCTGAAAACAACCAACAAATTATGACTATATGTTATGAGAGCTATGCAAATTGATCACCTTTCTATTTTTGTGAAATTTGTTTGTGTACTTGAGGGTCCCTTATCTTCTATATGACCTAAAGCATCTCATCTTTCTTGTTATTTTCATTTTTTTTTTTCTTTTTTCATGATGATGTGATTTTCTCATCCCATATCCATTTTCCTTCACCGTTGGATGCGTGTGTATGTGCATGCACACATTTCTCTCTCTCTCTCTCTCTTTCTTTTTGCATTCATGTTTTTTATAGGCTAGGCAAATACAAATAGATCATGACTAGCATGTTCCTTCCATCCTAGTTTTATTATTAGGTTTTAAGTCCCACTAAATGCTTTTGGTCTCTTGTTTAATGTTATTTTAGAATGAATGCTTGTTAAAATCCTTACGTTGGCTTTAAACTGGCTAAATTCTTAAATCAACCCTAGTTAGTCACATTGATGAATGCCCCAGTTTGAGATGATTACTTAAAGTAGATATTGTCTAGAGTTGAGTATTATGTTTGAGTAATGTTGTATTCTTTATATGCCATAATTTTTTTTTTCTATTCCGGGTGTCATTCTTGGAATATATGAAGACACATTCAAAGCCATAAAGAGCCCTCTAGGAAAGATTCTCACACTAAAACAAGTTTTGTATAATGAAAAAATATAAGTAATTATTGTGAAGGGGAAATGACAATAGACCCTATTGTTGTGTCAATTGTTGTATTGTTCTGTCAATTGTTGTATTGCTACTATGTTTACCTTTTACTGCTAGTTATGCGATGTAGTCATCATGTTATTTAATTTTAGTGTACATATATTTCTTTTCTAGTGGTTATAATGAAACTCCATGTCTAGCTTGACAAACGTTTATGTTGCAGGCAGGGTTTACACATTGTGCAAATTTGTACTGAAATGGAACCAATTATAAAGGTTGGATCTATGGCATCACATGTAAAGGATTTATGTCGTGCATTGCAAAGGAGGAGGAATTTAGTGGAAGTCATTTTGCCCATGTAAGTAAACGCACATAATATCTCTTGGGTTCATTTTGCATTTTTCCTTGTGATCTTTGGCACATGTTAAATTGCTTATTTCCTTGTGATCTTTTTGATGTATATCAACTTATGCACTCAACACGCACAACCACATAGATTTGCAGAGATAGAGAGTGCTATTAAAATATGAAAAACTAACACAAAGAAACCAAGAACACAAGAGAACTTGGAAGAGAAAAACATTTCTTTGATGTTAAGATCACGTGCCCTTTTATAGTGAAGGAACAACATAGACCCCAAGTGCATAAACCCTAAAATGACATAAATGTACTTCAAGTCATTAATACAACATTGAAACATTAATAAGACTAAGACTTCAAGCGACTTTATTAAGATGCCCAAGTCAACAATCTAGTGTCTGAATGACCATTATGAACCAAATAGCTACATTCTCCCTTAATGGTCATTCTAGAAACTACACCAAGGTTGTCTCTAAATTTCACAAATTTACTTGGGGCAAAAGACTTGGTGAAAATGTTTGTAGTCTACTTGTAAGCTGGAGTCTGGACAATATTTCAATTCAACTTCTCCATTTTCTACAAGCTGTCAATCGAAGTGACAGTGCACATCAATATGTTTGGTTTGTTCATGGAAGATGGGCTTATTACAAACGGTACAATGGGCTCATCTTGATTGACCTCAGATTTGCAAGCATCTTTCTCAGTCAAATTGCTTCACATGTCCTTTTTTCTGTTGCTTTGTATTCTTCTTCAGTAGAGGAAAGTGTAACTATGTGTTGTTTCTTGCTGATCCTAGAAATTGCCTTTATACCAACATTGAACACACAACCTATTGTAGAGTTCTTGTGATCTGTGGATCTTGCCCAATCCAAATTTGAATAGCCACACAATTGATTCTCCTTTGTTTTCACATATAGAATGCTAAAGTCCAATATTTCTTTTATACATTGTTGCATCCTTTTGCTATGAATATAATTTATATAAAAATAATGTAAATATAGTAATGATTAATTAGTGAATATTAATTAGTAATTAGGACTGAAGAGGCATGTCTAATGGGACATGACCTTCCATGAAGTGGCACCTACCTAAGTATATAAGCAGGTCTCATTTGTAACAATCTCATATCTCATATTTTCAGTACATTTCTTATATAAACATATATTGTCTTATCACAGATATTTACATATACAAGATCTTCAGAGTATTCTGCTGCATATACGAACTTTGTTTGTTACATTAGTATCAAACCATTCCTTTGAGTATACGAACCTTGTTCGTTACATTGGTATCAGAGCCACGTTCTCTAATCCCGATTCCCAGCCTTTGGCTATTTAAGTGTTTATCAACTTCCTTGTTGTCGCAATTGAAGTGTTTTGCTACACAACGTTGGAGGTTCTCCATGTTGCCATCAAGCCATTGGCCATCAAAATTATAATAAAAAAATGAAAAAAGTTCAAATATACATAAAGGAAAAAAAACTATTAAAAAAAATTATTATAAAAAAGAGAGTTATGTATATATATTCCTAAAAAAAGGATATTAAAAAAAATTATATTCATAACAGGGGTACTTTGATGATATGGAAAAGTCACATGAGTGACTTGTGATGGTTTGGCATTCTCTCGCTACCATAAGGCTGATGTTGATTTACCTTGAAGATTTCACTTGAGGATTTGATGAGGGTAATTAGAGGATTGACACCTTGTTTATTGGAAGTCAATCTAGCTGTTGATTGTTATTATGGCTTTTTCGTGACGTAATTGGTCATCCCAATGCTTTATGAAGACCTTCTGACCCAAGGTATGGGCATGTAACTTGTCTTGAGGCATCATTTAGAGGCATTGGACCATAAACTGAGTGTTCTATGGAGCTATTTCAAAGGTGACATCCATCTAAAAGGAGTCAAATCAAATTCAAATGAGGGTGTTGTATCAAAGTAGGTGAATGTTGGAGCCTTGGAGATAAACATTGGGGACTTGTTCATTGTGTAAGCATCTCAATGTTGGATCAAGCACAAATAAAGGATAGACGCCAGGCAGATCTTGACTTGGGTGTTGCTTCATCATATGATGGGGGGCTCAAACCATGGAGGACTTTGGTCATCTTCAACAAGCTTTGGAACCTTTGGATGCTAGACATGATATCATTAACCATCATTCGCCATTTTTTGAAGAATCGATCCCACTTTTATCGGGAATCTCCTCATCTTTTCACTGTACACATGGCTTGACTGTTTTATTCGATTATGTGTTAGTTTACTTGATTTTAGGAGTTAATTAGATTTAGTTTGCTTAAGCTTGATTAAGGAATTAAATCAAATAATGATATTTTATTTGAAAGGAAGTTAGATCACAAGAGTTATTTATTTGCAACAATTTATGTTATTGACCAAATAAATTTTGAATTGTTGAAAATAAAATCACTGGTATTTTAACATCCAAGAATTTATATGCAATGGAAATAAAATCAAAGAGAGATCAATCACACATTCGCTGGAACTTGCAACTCGACCTCACTGGAATATTTCGATCCAAGGAAATTAGACCAACTAGAAACTAGCCACTGAAAAAAATTCAGCCTAGAAAAAATCAACCCACCTCTCACAAGTAAATCGACCCATGTCTCACAAGCAAATCAACCCACATCTCACTAGTAAGTTGGCCCTTGCTCCTTGCCCTCGATCAATCTCTGTGCACTCACAAATCGACTTTCGCAAATCAGCCTCCCCATCCATTGCACCTCTTTCTAGCTACAACAATTCGACCTCTCCAATCTCCAACAAATTAACTGTTGGAGATGTAACTAGTTTCGGTCTTCATGTTGAAATTTGGTACCTGAGGGCAGGTGGTTCCCTTAGGCTTTGATCTTTGGCCTAGGGAAAAGTGTCCAAAAGATTTTAATTTTTCTCCTAAAGTGACTTTATAATTTTTATAAAGTTAAAATCTAATTTAAAAGTGGTTTTAAGTGATAAAGTTACTAAGTCTAATTTTAAAGTGACTTTTATAAAGTCAATGAAAAATTAGAAAGGAAAAGTGACTTTGGAAATAAATGACTAAGTGGTCTTTATTAAAGTGGGTGAATTAAAAAAATAGAAAGTGATATTTAAATGTGCATTTAATCTCAGCCATTGATCTAAATCTATCTCAGCCATTGGATTTAGGGATCACCCAAAAGTCATTTAGGGTTGGGTTAAAGGAGGAAAGGGAGAAAAAGATCATTCATTCTTTCATGAGCAGATTGGGAGAAGGAGAGCAAGAGAGCAAGGGAGATTTCTGGACAGGAAGGAGAAAGAGGCAGCAATTTGGCACACATACCAGGCAGCTCTTCAGCAAATCAGAACAGCAGAAAGAACAAGCATACAGCTGAAAGAACTAGCAATAAAAGGCAGATTTTTGCTGAGCAAACAGTAAAAGGCAGATTTGTTTTTGCACAGAAATCGAGGCAACTGATTTTCTGCACAAAAATCGAGGTCTGTACAGCCTGTCCGTACTGTCAGTACATCCATCCGTACTGTCCGTCCGTACGGCCGTACGTACCGTACGTACAGTTGCCGTGCAGCATTGTGTTGTTGTTTGGAAATTTCCAGTGGGCTGTGAGGCTCAGAAATCGAGATAAGTTGGAAATTTCTTTGCTGATTTTTGCTGATTTTCACTGAAATTTCTCACGGTAAAAAGGAATTTTCCAGAAATAAAGAAGAGCTCTCAAACTGGTTTTCCCCAAGAGTAGTTGTAGGGGGTTTTTCTAGGGTCACGTTGACAAAAAATATCAGTGTTTTAATGTGTTTTAATGGCTGTTTATTACTGCTGATTTTTATTTCTGAAATTTCCAGCATTCTGTAAATTTTCCAGAATTTGTGTTTTCAGGAAATTTATTTTTCCAGCTTGTTGAATGTATGTTTATGGGAAAGGGCATTTAACTACATGGGAGAAATAAGGAGAAACTGAAAACCGGGGTGGGAAAACAATTTTTTTTACATGGTATCAGAGCTTGAGTGCTGAAGGGCAGTTTGGGACAACAAAAGAGAAAAATTACAGCTGCTGATTTTTCACTCAGAAAATTCCAGCAAGCTGATTTTTCATAAACAACAGGTTTTATCTTTACTACAACAGTGCTATTTTTTAGTTTTAGGACAACAGGATGTCATTGGAATTGAGGATGGAGGATAGGTTGGATGGGCATACAAATTACAGCGTTTGGAAAGAGAGAATGCAGAGTATCTTTGAGGAGGCAGAAGTCTGGGATATCATGGTGCATACCACACAGAGCCTTGTCGTTGTGCCTACTGATGCTACTCAGTTGGCTGCTTATAATAAAAAGAACAACAAGGGCAAGAGGTTGATTCTAGACGGAATCAAAGACCATTGCATTCCTCATGTGAGAGGAAAGAGCAATGCCCATGAGATGTGGACAGCGTTGTCCAATCTCTACCAGAGTACCAATGAGAACTGGAAAATGGTCCTGAAGGAAAATCTGAAAAACATTAAGATGGGCAATAATAGTGCAGCTGGATATCTCACTAAGATTATTAATGTGAGAGATGAGTTGGCAGCGATTGGAAAGGCCATTCCACCCACTGAGTTGATGCGGATTGCGGTAAATGGCCTCCCCTGTTCATGGATGAACTTTGCTGATGGGGTTTGTGCACGTGAGACCCTTCCCACATGGGAGAGGTTTTGGGATGATTGCATTCAGACAGAGATCAGGAAAGGTCAGCTTGGGGCAGCCAAGCCAGTTGAGCAGGATGAGGATGTAACACTGGTGGCAGGAGGCAAGAAAGGCAAAGGGAAGAAGCAGGCTTCCACAAGCAGTGGTGGGGGCAAAGGAAAAGGTAAAGGTAAATAGGTAAACACACAGAAGGACTATTCCAAGGTGAAATGTTGGAATTGTCAAAGATGGGACACTATGCAGTTGTGTGTCCGGAGAAGAAGAAGAAGGGGAAGGACCAGAGTTTGGCAGCTTCAGCAGAGATTGAGGACTTTGCAGGTCGTTTTGACCGAGAGTTTGCATTCACTATGTGTGAGTCCTCTAGTGCAGGATCACCTGCCATACAGGTTCAGAGGGAGCAGGCTTTTCCCTCGATTAGCGGAGCATCTACAGGTATCTGGTATGTAGACAGTGGGCTTCACGTCATATGACAGGAGTCCGTGAGTATTTCTCGGAGCTTTCAGAGAGTGGCACTGATATTGAGGTAGTACTCGGTGATGACAGAGTTGTTAGAGCAGTCGGGGTGGGGACACTGACATTTCAGAGGGAGTTCGAACCTCCCTTGAAAGTGACAGAGGTTCTT
>APFE031047465.1:103293-116089 GCA_000404065.3 Pinus taeda | reverse complement strand
GGGAAAAGTGTCCAAAAGATTTTAATTTTTCTCCTAAAGTGACTTCATAATTTTTATAAAGTTAAAATCTAATTTAAAAGCGACTTTAAGTGATAAAGTTACTAAGTCTAATTTTAAAGTGACTTTTATAAAGTCAATGAAAAATTAGAAAGGAAAAGTGACTTTGGAAATAAATGACTAAGTGGGTCTTTATTAAAGTGGGTGGATTAAAAAATAGAAAGTGAGATTTAAATGTGCATTTAATCTCAGCCATTGATCTAAATCTATTTCAGCCATTGGATTTAGGGATCACTCAAAAGTCAAGGGTTGGGTTAAAGGAGGAAAAGGAGAAAAAGATCATTCATTTCTTTCATAAGCAGATTGGGAGAAGGAGAGCAAGAGAGCAAGGGAGATTTCTGGACAGGAAGGAGAAAGAGGCAGCAGTTTGGCACACATACCAGGCAGCTCTTCAGCAAATCAGAACAACAGAAAGAACAAGCATACAGCTGAAAGAACCAGCAACAAAAGGCAGATTTTTGCTGAGCAAACAGTAAAAGGCAGATTTGTTTTTGCACAGAAATCGAGGCAGCTGATTTTCTGCACAAAAATCGAGGTCCGTACAGCATGTCTGTACCGTCCGTCCGTACCGTCCATACATCCATCCGTACGGCCATCTGTACAGTTGCCGTGTAGCATTGTGTTGCTGTTTGGAAATTTCCAGTGGGCTGTGAGGCTCAGAAATCGAGATAAGTTGGAAATTTGTTTGCTGATTTTTGCTGATTTTCGCTGAAATTTCTCACTGTAAAAAGGCATTTTCCAGAAATAAAGAGAGCTCTCAAACTGTTTTCCCAGGTTTTGGGGGTTTTTTCAGGGTCCGTTACAAAAAATCAGGTTTTAATGTGTTTAATAGCTGTTTATTACTGCTGATATCTGCAATTCCAGCATTCTGTAAATTTTCCAGAATTTGTGTTTTCAGCAAATTTATTTTTCCAGCTTGTTGAATGTATGTTTATGGGAAAGGGCATTTAACTACATGGGAGAAATAAGGAGAAACTGAAAATCAGGGTGGGAAAACAAATTTTTTTACACTTCATAATTGTTATTGTACTCATTTCAATATGTATCTTATGTAACAAACAAAAAAAGAAAAATAAAAAGTTATTATTTTAAAGCATGGGTTTCATGCTCATTATTGATGGTCTTCTAGGTAAAAGCATGTTCTTCATGCTTCTAGGATTTGTTAGGTCATAGGATATATTGTCATGACTCATGAATCGAGAGTCAGCATCATGTTGATAAGACCCTTCCACGCAAGATGTAACTTGTAAAATAATTTTGAGTTTAGAAAGCCCTGGAAACCTCCAAAGTACAAGTCGGCCTTCGCTGTTACAAGTTGGCTTAAAAGAGGGAATTCAACTCCTTGAAAAGGGTATATAAAGGAGCATTTAGACCTGATTTATCACTCACTCACTCACAAGTTCGATCTCAAGAAAGGAGTTCGATCTGTAGCTAGGAAGCAAGAAGACAAGAAGAGCGAAGGTCTAGAAGAAGAAAAGAAGGAAGAAAACTTGATTTTGGGTTCTATCTCTCTCACACGTGTGAAGAATTAGGGTTTTTGCAAAAATTGCAGGTCTGAGTTGCAGTATCAGGGTCTTGGAAGAGGAAATACTCTATTTTGACTTCGTTGACCTTGGGAAGATCTGTCTTACTTAGAGAAGGATCTTTTGAAGAAGTTGAACTAGGGTTTCTATAACAACTATAAAGCTAAAGTTGCAGGGTTGAAGCTGTGGTCGAAGTTGCAGATTGAGGCCAGATTGAGTTGTGGTGATCTGATTCTATTGGAAGAGTTGACTTGGTACTTGGAGGAGGACTTGGTCTAGGGTTTGGGTCTTTGTTGTCTCATTTGAAGCAGATTCTATAAGAAGAGGAGGTTTTTTGAGTTTTCCCCTGATTTGAAGCCTTATATCTGTGTCCATTGTCTTTATTGTTTTGATGTTGATATTTGTTTGATGAAAAGATCTAATAAAGAAACACAAGAAGATAAATAAGATTTACAGGCAAGTATTAAGGAATAAGGAAAATTTGAATTAGTAGCTGCCACATTGCATTTTCCAACATGGTATAAGAGCTAAAGGTGAACTAGAAGGCAACTAGAAGGATCATCTTGTGGACACAAGAAGGGTTTGCTAAGAGGAATCAATTGCAAAAGTCTACATCAAGCCCTCATCAAAGGAAAGCCTAAAAGAAGATTACAAGAAGATCTCTCTTGGAAAGATGTCATCCTTGAAGGAAGTATCAAAGGATCTTGGTATCATCCCTCTTGGAAGCTGTTATTGAAGGCTCATTGAAAATATTGAAAGCATCAAGATAGTTGAAGATGTCATCAGAGAAGGGAAGAATCTTGGTTTACAAGTAAGTATCATATTACTATATGATTGAATCTACAAGTCATATTGGTTCTTTCTGTGAAAAGTTCTAAAAATAGAAATCCTACTGCAGTGATCAATATTATTTCTTCTACTTATGACCTCAGAAATAAGTTATCTACTGTATTCTTACGACAAATATCGAAATATATTCTACTATAGCCTTCACAATTAAAACATTGCAGAAAGTAAATGTAAGTAAAACGCTGGCACAAATACAATCATAATGATAGAGTTATTTTTGGACAATTGTCCTCGGAAAAACCCAATGCGGGAAAACCAGTGCAACAAATGAGGGTTTTATTATTCTTCAGTAGTATAGAAGAACAAGGCTTTCTGAGAAAAAATTACAGACGTTCTTGAACAAGTATCTGACCTGAGAGAGAAGTTCCTCCACCCTATGCGTCTCTTTGGCTTGCCCAACGTCACTTTCTCTGGCCCCTGGACTGCCCTGCGCAATGTCTGCGTCACTCAGGCCAGCATTGCCTTTGCCAGCGTCAGTTTGTCCAACACTGTCCCTTCTACTGCTCTGTGTCTTTGTCCCTGTCTCTCTGACTATGTTGGACCCTCTCTGTCTCTCCTCTACTTGCAACCCTCCCTCTAAATCGACTCTCTTGCCGAACTTCGACTAGTGAGAAAATCGATTTTACTCGGGCAACTGAGTCTCTGCCTGGTGTATTTTCCAAATGACCCTCAAGCCCCTTCTTATATCTTTTTGTTGGATAACCAACAGCCTAGATTAACTCCTAATCAAAGGCTGAGATCGTTTTGACTTTGTCTCCGTCTTTATCTAGAAGATTCACCCACAAGTAGATTAATACCTATTAATATTTTAATTTTCCTATGTTTAGACTTAGGAACCTTATTAAAAATATTAATTATTTTAATATAATCATCTATGGGTGGAATTTCCCAAAATGGTTTATGGGTTCTTTGGAATGCATGCGCCCAAGCCTCCCTGCAAAATTTGAGGCTTAGAGCACATTCGATGCTACCCCAAATCAACACTCCCTCTTAGCTAGAAATGTGTTCTAGCAATCTACTATTGCTGCACATTGCTTTGACTCTGAAGCATCGTCCTCTGCGCTGTTGATGTCTGACATGCTGCCAACCAACTACTGCGCTACTGCTGCAATTGTATTGCTGCCTTTGACACTGCCACTACCAATGCTACATCTGTACTACAACTCCCTCTGAATTTTTGCATCTGTGCTGCTGTTGGCACTAACACCACTAACTGTCCTTGCGCTGCAAACTATTGTTGCTACTGAAACGAATTTTCAACCATACCCAACTGCTCTCTGAACTGAGTGAACTTAGCTCTTTCGAGAGCCTTTGTGAGTATATTGGCCACTTGCTCTCCCATGGGAACATACTATAGCTGTACTGCCCCACGCTGAACATTGTCTCTGATAAAGTGACAACGAATATCTATATGTTTCGACCGATCATGAAATATTGGATTTTCAGAGTTTGATGCAACTCTAATTATCGTAGTAAACCTTGATCGCTTCCATCCTTTTTTTGAATAGGCTCACAAGCAATTTCCTGAGCCATATGGCTTTGCACGTAGCTGTGCTGGCTGCCATATCTTCTGCTTTTGCTGAACTTAATGCTACTGATTTCTATTTCCTGCTGCACCAAGATATCATCCCTGATCCAACATTGAAGCAGTGCCCTGAGGTACTTTTTCGGTCTACTGAATTACCTGCCCAATCTGCATTGGTGAACCCATTCAAACTGATGTCCTCCCCTCTAGAGGACTTCAACCCATATTCGGTTGTTCCACGTACATACCTAAGTATGTGTCTTGCTGCTGCCCAATGCACTCTTTTTGGTTCCACCATGAACTGACTAAGAGTGTTGACAACGAAACAAATGTTTGGCCTAGTGTTGTCCAGATACATAAGCGACCCAATGAGCTGCCTGTACAAGGTGGGATCTACTTCTTTACCTTCTGATGCATCTATTTTCTTCCAGTTGGTGATCATTGGAGTAGCCATGGGTCGACAATCCTGCATTCTGAATCTCTTCAAAATTTCTGTAGCGTACCTTCCTTGTCCAAGGAAGATCTCCCCATTCTTCTGCCAAACTTCCAACCCCAGAAAGTAATGCAGCAATCCCAAGTCCTTCATGTCGAATTCGACTTCAAGATTCTTCTTGCAGTCCTAGATGAGCCTAAATGACCCAATTAGGAACAGGTCTTCTACATATAGTACTAGAATAAGTGGCTCATTCTCTACCAATAAATAGTAGAGATTGGGATCAACATCACTCTTGACAAATCCCAATTGCTGCAAGTAACTATCAATCCGACCATACCATGCTTTGGGTGCCTGCTTGAGCTCGTATAGGGCTTTCTTTAGCCTGCAAACATGAGATTTCTTCTCATGAGTTTCGAAGCCTTCAGGCTGTTCTATATACACCTCCTCTTCTATCGCTTCGTTCAAGAATGTTGTCTTGACATCCATCTGGGGAATCTCCCATCCCATTTGAGCTGCTAGGGATATAACAAATATGATAGAGGTGTATCGAGCAATTGGGGCGAAGGTCTCTTCATAGTCTATCCCTTCTTTCTGAGCATACCCCTTTGCTATGAACCTTGCCTTGTACTTCTCTATGCTGCCATCTGCAACATACTTGATCTTGTAGATCCATTGTGATCCTACAACTGATCTATTTTTTGGTCTAGGTACTACTTCCTAGACATCATTCGTCATGATGGAGTTGCACTCTTCCACCATGGCATCCACCCATACATGGTGTTGAACAACTTCTTGAAAGCTAGAGGGTTCTTCAACCTGAGCTACCAATGCTTGGTATCTCTTTGGTTGTCTATGCTGCCTCTTCTCGGATTTAGGAGCTCCAACAAACTCCTCTGCGGCCCTCAGTGTTTGCTGCACTTCTATGCTCGTTCTACCATTGGTGGTGGGAGGCTCAACCAACTCTTCCTCCTGATCTCGTTGTTCTGTTTGTTGAGAAGCATTTGTATTTCCTCCCTTTGGGGAGATACTGGTGCTGGTCATTGTACTCGACCCAGGTGTATATTCTCTTGCCTGTTCTTCTTGCTGCCCCTGTTGCTCTTGGACTAACGGAACATCTCCTGACTGATCTCCTGTAGGCATTTCACGAGATTTCCTGAAAGCTCTATCTTCCATGAACTTTGCATCCCGTTTTACTGCAATCTTCCCGCTACCAGGAATGTAGATTCTATATGCCTTTGAGGTCTCGCTGTATCCTACGAGATACCCCTTCTCTGCAGTCTGATCCAGTTTGCTACACTTCTCGTCTGAAATGTGGCAATAAGCCACGCTTTCGAATATCTTGAGATGACTGACTTCTGGCTTCTTCCTTGTGAACACTCCTTCGGGTGTTCTCTTCCCAATGCTTTATGAGGAGTTCTATTCTAGATATATACTGTTGTGTTGCAAGCTTCTGTCCATAGATACTTAGGTAGATCTTGATCATACAACATGGCTTTGGCTGCCCCAACAATAGTTCTATTCTTCCGTTCTGCCACTCCATTCTGGTCCGGATTATATGGAGCTGTCTACTCTCTTTTGATGCCCTCCTTTGCGCAGAAATCTGTGAAATCTTTGTTTATATATTCTCCACCATTATCTGAATGCAATACCTCTATCTTTTTCCTTGTCATATTTTCAACAAGAGCCTTAAACTCTTAGAAACGATCAAATACCTCATCCTTGGTCTTTGAGAAATAGATCCAGGTCTTTTTAGAGTGATCATAGATAAAAGTGACGAAGCATTCGCCACCACTAAGAGCCCTTGTGGACATAGGACAACATATATCTTAGTGTATTAATCCTAATACACACTCTGCTCTATTGTTACTTTTGGAAAAAGTTGCTTTAGCATACTTTCCTAGTACACATCCTTTGCACAAGTCATCATGTTCACTACTAAGGACTGGTACCCTTGTAATAGTCTCTCTGAGCATCCTTAATGCTCCATGGTGTAAGTGCCCCATTCTCTTGTGCCATAATTCATTTCGCTTATTCACACCATTATAGTTGCTGCCTATCAGTGCCATTGGCAATTCGAGTTGCAACATGTACAACTTGTTGCTTCACCCCAATTTGCTTTTTCTTCTTCCAGTTTGGATGCTTAACGTATACTTTCTTCGCGATGAACTATATATCATATCCCTTGTCCTGTCACTGGGACATTGAAATTAAATTCATTCCTAATCCTGGCACATGTAGAACATTGGTGGCTCGGATGTTGGTCCCTGCTTCTGTCTGAAAGGCTACGGTGCCTCTCCCTACTGGAGTACATTTTGTTCTGTTTCCCATAGTTATTTGGAAGTCCATTTGTTCTTCTTGATAGCTCAAGAAATGTTCTCGTACTCCAGTCATATGAGTTGAAGCCTCACTATCAATGTACCAAACATCTGCTGATGCTGAATTAGCTAGGCATGCGAATTCTTCATCTAATCTGGTAGATAAATCTGAAACACTTTGAGTATCCATATTGTGCCAATTTCCGACGCTAACCTATCCCAACAAGTGCTGTAGGAAAAACTGCGTCCCACCTGAGATAATCCTCCTTACTGAATCTTCTGTTGCGCTGTCCCTTCTACCACTGATAAATTTCTATTGGAAAAGACTTACCTCTCTGTCGGCTCACTCAAAGAGAGTTTTCCCACGAAATCCAATCTCCTTGTTTTGAACTGCGCAATCCTCTGGGAGATTCGAATTTCTGCGCCTGTAGGAATTTCGAATTCCCTTCTCTTCTCAATGCTAGATCCTTCAACTTCTCTCTTCTACTTACCTATTGCTCTGATACTGTGTCAAAATTTCTAAAAATAGAAATCCTCCTGCAATGATTAATATTATTTCTTCTACTTATTACCTCAAAAATAAGTTATCTACTGTATTCTTATGATAAATATCGAAATATATTCTACTGTAGCCTTCACAATTAAAACATTGCAGAAAGTAAATGTAAGTAAAAGCTGGCACAAATACAATCACAATGACAGTTATTTTTGGACAATTGTCCCCGGAAAAACCCAATGCGGGAAAACCGGTGCAATAGATGAGGGTTTTATTATTCTTCAGCAAAAATATTCATGTACAAATTACACCCAGTATTATAGAACACGACTTTTTGAGAAAATTTTACAGACGTTCTTGAACAAGTATTTGACCCGAGAGAGAAGTTCCTCCACCCTCTGCGTCTCTCTGGCTTGCCCAACATCACTTTCTCTGGCCCCTGGATTGCCCTACGCAATGCCTGCATCACCCAAGCCAGCGCTGCCTCTCCTAGCGTCAATTTGCCTAGCACTATCCCTTCTACTGCTTTGTGTCTTCGTCCCTGTCTCTCTCACTAATGCTGGACCCTCTCTATCTCTCCTGCACCTGCAACTCTCCCTCCGAATCGATTTTCTCTTGCAGAACTTTGACCAGTGAGAAAATCGATTTTAGTCGGGCAACTGAGTATCTGCCTGGTGTATTTTTCAAATGACCCTCAAGCCCCTTCTTATATCTTCCTGTTGGATAACCAACGACCTAGATTAACTCCTAATCAAAGGCTCAGATTGTTTTGGCTTGATCTTTGCCTTTATCTAGAAGATTCATCCACAATTAGATTAATACCCATTAATTTTTTAATTTTCCTAAGTTTAGACTTAGGAACCTCATTAAAAATATTAATTATTTTAATATAATCGTCTCTAGGTGGAATTTCCCAAAACAGTTTCTGGGTTCTTTGGAATGCATGTGCCCAAGCCTCCTTGCAAAATTTGAGGCTTAGGGCACACCTGATACTACCCTAAATCAACACTTTCTATAAGGAAAGCAATAGGCTCATTGGCCTGACAAATTTCCTAGCATGGAAGAAAAGGATTGATCTAGCCCTTACAAAACATGAAGTAATGAAACACGTCCTTGGTGAATTTGCTAAACCTAGCAAAGACAAGACTCAAGAACTAGCAAAATGAGGGGAAAGTAAGGGCACAAAGGATTGTGGTTGAATCCATTAAGGATCATCTAGTTCCCTTTGTTGCTAATTTGAAGACTTCTAAGGCCATGTATGACAAGCTAGTGAATTTGTACTCTATAAGTACATCATGACAAAATATGCCTTTGAGGAATAAGCTATATAAAATGAAGAAATCGAAGGATGAGGACATGACCTCCTTTCTTATGAAGATTTCTCAAATAAAAGATCAGTTACATGGGCGTGAGGAGACAATTTCTGATTTTGAGATGACCCTTTGTGTATTAAACGTTTTGCCACCAAAATGGAGCAGTTTTGCAATGAGCATCTACTCCAAGAAAGACTTAACCCCTTTTGATGAGTTGTGGGCTCAATGCATCCTGGAAGAAACTAGAATCAAGGCAAAGGATGATATGGAGTCTAATGAACAGTTTGAAGCGAGCAGTTTTGCAATGAGCATCTACTCCAAGAAAGACTTAACCCCTTTTGATGAGTTGTGGGCTCAATGCATCCTGGAAGAAACTAGAATCAAGGCAAAGGATGATATGGAGTCTAATGAACAGTTTGAAGCCTTCATTGCGAGAACTAAGAAGCTGAAGAAGGGAAAGTTTGGAAAGTCCAAGAAGATGCAAGACATGTCCAAGGTTCAATGCTTTGGATGCAATGAATGTGGACATTTTAAGAGGGACTATCCAAACAAGCAAAACAACAAGAGAGAGGAAAGAAGCGAAGCTCACATAGCCAAAGAAATGGGAGAACCTGAGAAGAAGCCGAAGAAATAAGATGTCAAAGATCTTTACTACTAAAGAAGGCATGATCCCTGTCTGGTTCTATGTGATAGTCTTTTATTTAGATAGCATGTGCTGTTGTTTAGTTTTGATTTTGCATGGCATCATATATAGGAGCATGTGATAGTAGAAGATTTAGAGTCTACTTGATTGAGTTGCTTTGTAGGAATCATCTAGTCTTTCAAGAATAAGAAGCTTGTGACCATTTTGCATAATGTTCATCCATATATTGTCTAATATTATGTTAGAGGTAGTCATTTTGCTAAAGTGGATCATCATAATCTTGTTAGAACCATCATCCTGAATGTTCTTGAAAGAAGAATTATGACATGGTTAGTATACATTCCATATAGCATGGAAACAATACCCTTAAAGGATGGAGGAATGCAATTGGTAAGATAGCTAGGTGATGAAATAAGAGCATAGGAATGCATGTTGAAAGTAACTCTTGGATAAGATTCATAAGTACAAAGTCTTGGAATATGCTTAATATGATTATGTGATGTTCAAAGAGAAGAATTTGACTTACTCAAGGATGGATAAAGGATTAAGGCTTTCTCTCTAGAATACATAGAATGGTGATCAACATCCAGTGCAGTGTCCGGAAGAAAAATTGTAACTTGGTAATCAAGTTCGATCCTTGGGCACTTTGATGCATGAAGGAAGATTCGTGTGGAGAAGGACAATGAGGATGTTAATGCCTTGATGAGAAAGCCATCACGATGAGGTAAGTCTAATATGAATATTTCTTGTTGGTTATCTGGCTAATATATTGTTTTTCTACTTGGAAGGATATTTCAAAAACATGCGATAAAGGTTGAGGCAAGCTCAACATATGATTTTGGCAATTATGAAGTCAAGATGTGCTCATTTGGGATTAAGAATGTAGCAGTGCGAGAAGATAACCTGGAGGTCTAGTTCATACAACAACCAAAGATCACTTTCATGAGGAAGCCATGATCCCCTTGAAGTTTGGAAAGGTTCAATATAGTGCCTTCATTAATGGGGACAAGATGAAAGTGATGTGCAAGATTGATGATGTGGATCCTGTCACAAGATTAAGGAAAGAAGATGGCTCCATGTTATCTCAGAAGGAAGCAAGCTCGATACAATGAGATGCAAAGGAAAGAGGGAGCCATGCAACTATAAAGAACAGGTAGCTGATACTCTTATGAAGACAAGCTACAAGGCTTGTGGTGTTGACTTCCCGAATAGAAAGGAATTTTGGATTCTTCTCTGGATTTGAGAGGTAGCAAAGGAGTCTCCTTGAACAGGAGAAAGGATTTATTTCTTAGTCAAGAAGGATAGGGATATACTCTTTGGTTGAGAGGGAGTGATGATGGACATCACATGTGCATTCTCTTCTTCATATGTCAACCACTTGACCAGGACTAACAACTGTAAGTCTAAGTGAAGGCCTTGGGGAGAGAATTGTGGAGGATTGGATAAGCATCTGCGGTTTCCTTGAGGATAGAACACCCAAGAAAGGAAAGGGATCGACACTCTTTGATGATAAGATAGGCGTCCAAAATAAGAGTGGTCCAAGAGGACCAATATTCTACGAGGATTCAGGGTTGGAAATCCAAGATAAGAATAGTCCTAAAAGGACATACTTTTTGAACATCCAGATGGGGTATGCGCCTTTTAGAGGTAGTACGATATCACACATAAAGCCTCCCAACATAGTGCTCTTGAATGAAGATGAGCTTGTCTAGTTAGGCCTCAAAGACAGTGTTGGTCATAATGTTGATGCATAGAGTTGGCTTATCAATCCGACTCTTCTTGTGAGAACTCTTTAGTTTAAGAATGATGTTGTACTGGCTGTACAATTATGAATAACTCCCTAGTTAAGAGGGAGTGTTGGAAATGTAACTAGTTTTGGTTTTCATAATTGTTATTGTACTCATTTCAATTTGTATCTTATGTAACAAACAAAAGAAGAAAATAAAAAGTTGTTGTTTTAAAGCATGGGTTTCATGCTCATTATTGATGGTCTTCTAGGTAAAGGCATGTTCTTCATGCTTCTAGGGTTTGTTAGGTCTTAGGATATATTGTCATGAGTCAAGAGAGTTAACATCCTATTTATAAGACCTTTTCGGGCAAGATGTAATTTGTAAAAGAATTTATTGAGTCTAGAAAGTCTTGGAAATCGCCAAAGTACAAGTCAGCCTAAAAGAGGGTATTTGACCCTTGAAAAGGCTATATAAAGGAGCAACTTCGACCTCATTCGTCACTCACTCACTCACAAGTTCGATCTCAAGAAAGGAAGTTCGATTTGTAGCTGGGAAGTAAGAAGACAAGAAGAGTGAAGGTCTGGAAGAAGAAAAGAAGGAAGAAAACTTGTTTTTGGGCTCTATCTCTCTCACTCGTGCGAAGAATTAGGGTTTTTGCAGCCTCTAGGAAGGTCGAAATGGCAAGTTCGAGTTATAGTAGGAAAAGTTGTAGTATCAAGTTGTTGGAAGAGGAAATACTTTGTTTTGACTTTGTTGACCTTGGGATGATTTGCCTTGCTCAGAGAAGGATCTCTTAAAGAACTTGAATTAGGGTTTCTATAGCAGCGACAAGGCCGAAGTTGCAGATTGATGCAAGATTGAGCTGTGTTGAGTTGATTCTATTGGAAGGGCTAACTTGGTACTTGGAGGAGGACTTGGTCTAGGATTTGGGTTTTCCCCTTGGAGGGTTTTTCTCTAGCTTGGAGCCTAATATTTGTGTCCATTTTCTTTACTGTTTTCATCTTGAGATATGTTTAATGAAAAGATCTAATAAAGAAACACAAGAAGATAAACAAGATTCACAAGCAAGTATTAAGGAATAAGGGAAATCTGAATTAGTAGCTGCCACATTCCATTTTCCAACATTGACCTCTTGGAAACACTCCAGAAATTGTCTCTATATTTTGCTTCTCCTCAGCCAAATTGAGCCTCTCGCTTCAAAGAATTCACTCTCTCCTTCGAAAAATCGCTTTCCCAAAAATGTTGTAGCTGCCTCTCTTCCTTGTCTGTGTCTTCACCTCTCCCTTAGGCCTTCATTTATAATCTTCATTAAGCCCAAACCCCTAACCCTAATATCCCTTCTAGAAGATATAGGAGATCAATGGTTGAGATTATTTCTAAGTCACTTAAATAATTTTATTATTTATCTTTAGAAAATGACTTAATAGTCCACAATAATTAATTGACTTTAGTTATTGTACCTTTTTAAAGTTAGACTTAGGAAGGAAGACATAAATACCTAAAGAGGCAATAAATCATCTCCTACCTGCTAAGACACCAAGCGTATGCAGAAGACATTTTGAAGCTATTATAAGCTTCAACACTCCCTCCTAGAAAGGTAGGGATTCTCCACTATCCCCAACTTATCTTAGTACTTTACAAACTTCCCCTTCATTAGAGGCTTAATGAGAATATCTACCACCTGCTTTTCTATGGAAATGTACTGCAGCCTCACAACACCTCTTTGAACTCTGTCTCTAATGAAGTGATTTTGGTTTTGATGTGCTTGCACTGATCGTGAAACACAAGATTCTCAGAGAGCTTAATGCTAAGTTGCACGAAACGGGGAAATGGGGAAGCGAAACGAAACGCGGAAGCGAAACGAAACGCGACCTCCCCAAATTTTGGAAACGGGGAAACGCGAATATAT
>APFE031047465.1:85349-99361 GCA_000404065.3 Pinus taeda | reverse complement strand
GTTATTTTGTGGGAAACGGGGCCCGTACAGCATGGAAACGCGTTTCCGTCCGTACGGGCGCGTTTCCATTTCGGGAAACGCGCCCGTATGGACGGAAACGCGTTTCCACGCCGTACGGTACGCAGAAACGCGTTTCCGTTTCGTTTCCGTACGGAAACGACCCCTCCCCCTGCGTTTCCTGCAACTTAGGCTTAATGCAACTTTGATTGTCACGGTGAATCATTGTTGGCCCCATCTCCAGATCAAATAGTCTTGTAAGCATCTTGTGAAGCCACACTACTTCACAACTTGCCATACTCGCTGCCATGTACTTTGCATTTGCTGAAGTGCCATTGTCTATTGCTTCCTACTATATCACGGGATCATAGCTGATCCCATGCTGAAACAACACCCCAATGTGGATTTTTGGTCCACCACATTTCTTGCCTAGTCAGAATTTGTGTACCCTTGCAACGTCACTCCATCCTGAAACTCCTCATGATCTCAACTTCATCCTTGCCCTCCCCTTGGAAGATCTCTCTTGGCTGCTGCCACACCTCCAATCCCAAAAAGTAGTGCATCAAGTTGATGTCCTTCATCTCGAACTTCGAAGTAAGGTCCTCCTTGTACATGCTAGAAAAAAAAAAGCTAGAAAGATTTTCTTATTCTTGATAATTACTTGTGATGTTCTTGATTTGTTATTACGTTTCTTTATATCTTCTTGCTTTTAGTTCATCAAGAAATTACCAAAGCAATAGCACATAAAACAATGGACACGAGATGTAGGCTCATAGCCAGGGCAAAACCCCTCTTTAGGGGAAAACCCAGTCAATAATTCTTCCTTCAATAGTTTTCCAGAGGTATTCCAAGACCCTTGACCTCGACACAAACTTTCCTCCACACCAATTCAAAATTCTTTCTTGCTGATGATCCTTCTTGACCTAGCAGCAACAACAACAACAACAACAACAACATTTTCTTCGACCCAACAACTTCAACCTTTCCTTAGAGACTTCAATCTTCACTGAAAGACTTCGATCTTTACTTAGAACCTTTGATCTTGGCCCAATACAACTTCTTGAGGTGACAACTTACACGACAACTGGCTACGACATCAACATGACACCTAGTTATGACATCATACAACAACTGGCTACGACATCAATAAGAGAACTTTGATCTTCCAAACTAGGGCACGAGAGAGAGAGATAGTTGCACCAAAGGTTCAATTTTCCCTTTCTCCTCCTCCTAGACCAAACTCACACTTTCTTCTCCTCCTTCTATTTCACACTTCTTTCGACTTCAAGAGAGATCAAACTTGCTTGTGAGAGAGAGTGTTTCAAATGGAATTCGAATGGCTTCGTTTATAGCCCTTTGGTGAGGTCGAATAGCCTCCTTTGAGGCCGACTTGATCATCTTAAGGCCGACTTGTGTGGAGACAACATAATTCATATTTGACTCAATACTTAACCTTTTTACATGAATCCAAGAAGGGTCTCTTTAAAAGTACAATGACTCTATTGACTTAGAATAAATCCTAGAAGTCCTCAATGGGGACTTTGACCTAAAACATGATGACCCAAGCATGAAACCCATGGTTTAATAAGTCATAATAATAATAATAATAAAAATTCTTCTCTTTATTCTTTTGACTTGTACATTACAAAATGACTCAAATACATTTAATGAAGACCGAACCTAGTTACATTTTCCAACACTCCCTTTTCACTAGGGAGGTATTCATCATATACAAGTATAAGAAAGATCTCAACTATATGAACCATGAAGAACTTTAGGCACCATAATGCCCTGGACTAGATTGCGGACCAGGGCAATCTTTCCATTGGCCTTTCAACAATTTAGGCACCGCAATGCCACATACTAGATTCTTGACTAGGGCAATCTATCCAAGTGGGAATAAGATGGACTCAAGCTTTCAGCCTCTCTTGGTACCATCAGGCTTGCTAATCATCAACCTAGGGACTTAGGTGTGTATCCATGGTCAGGGCTCTATGACCCACGCAACCCTACCTACTTTGGGACCTAGACATTAACACAAAGTGCCAGCTAGATGTGCTCCCAAGCAATGCTTCACTCACAAAACCTCAACACTCCTTGATCCTGTAGATCAAGGATGACCAATCTCCCAATCAAACTAATTGGTAACTAGCATGCTATCAACACCTTCGAAAGATTCACCCGTACAAACACAACCCCAATCAATAATATACTTTCATTTGTACATAATCAAAATACAAACCTCCAAGGTCTTCTAGACAACTTGATGTTGCTTCTCAACTTTTCATAGTAGGATTATCAGCCGAATCTTTGACAAAAGATTCCTCAATCATACACTTTCCTTTCCTATTTCCCATGCAACAACATATCCTTCGAAATTCATTCTTCAATCAAAACCAAGTTATGCCCTCCCTCTCAATCAGGGAGCATCTCTTTATCTAGACTCCCTCTTAATCGAAGGGAGATCTCTTCTATTTTCGTCATCGGAGAATCTTTCGTGGCTTCCAACCATTTCATCAAAGTTATCATCATCCCCATCATGCTTATCACATCAACGAACATCTTCACCATGTTGAAGATTGTGTACCTGCACAACTTAGATAGCAAGTACAACCAACTTTATAGAAGCATGAATTTAGCCATATCAGAATTATGGAAGCATTTCAACCTTACATATATCAGATACACTAACTTAAACAAGAGACACATACTCTTCAACATCTTGCTAGGGACTTTGTCATAAACCCTAGACTATTTCATAACAACTTTCATTCCATCCAGGGTTTCAATGTTACTTTCAAAGGTGTGACATACCCTACTACAACATATGTCAAACCCTAAAAACAATTCAAACGAATATAGATCTTCAAGGCATCTAACAACTTTCAGAATTCATATGTTAGACTTTCCACTATAGATTCGTACAAATCCTAAATTTCATACAAAAGAATCAATCAAAACCAATCACAACTTAGTCATTAACATGAGAAACGTCCTCTAGGGTTAGTTGCAAACCCTAGATTTTTAATCAAACATTAATCCCAACTAAAACTCAGATTTCAACAATCTTACACAAATCTCAAATCATCATATTGTCATCATACATCAGAGATTTGTACTTATACTAAGGTTCAACTCCAAAACCCTAGAATTTCCAATACTATCATCCTAGAAAAACAAACTTTGACTAGGGCTTAGTTCCAAACCCTAGGATCCATGATGTTGGAATTTCTAAGTCTAACTGTTAGAAATCCTTCCTGTACTTTCTGATTTATTTCTTCCTACTTGTTTTGTTAATTAACAAGTTATTTACCATGTAAATACTGAAAATAAATACAAGTACAGTGTCAACTCATACAGATCATCAACTGAAGGAAAAACAAGCAAACAAGTGACACCGTTATTTTTGGAGTAATTTCCTCGGAAAAACCCAATGCGGGAAAACCGGTGCAGCGATCTGAGGGTTTTATTATTAAGCAATTTCAAAATACAATCTGGGTGCCAGAAATGGCTCACCCAATAGAGAGTGCCCTCCACAGTAGTACCTCTCAGTCAGAGATAGATATCAGCCCCAATCAACCCCACGAAATCTCCCAGCTTCAACCTCTAGGGAATGCGTCAGCCTCTCTGGCCCAACATTTGCCCAGCTTCGGCCTCTCTGGCCCAGTGTCAGCCTATCTGGGCTTTGCATCAGCCTCTGGAGCCTTTGCGTCTCCCATGCTGGCCCTCCTCAGGTGCTGCGCAGCTCCTGGCTGCCTCTGCGTGGCCTCTCGCTGCTTCTGCGTGGCCTCTAGCTGGCTCTGCGTCAACCCTCTCCCTGCTTCTGCGTTGACGCTCCCGGTACTATCTCTGCCTCTCTGATCACTCCTTCGATTTCCTCAGCTGCAACTCTGATCACTCCTTCGATTTCCTCAGCAAGCCCTGCCCCAAAAAATCGAATTCTTGATCAACTCGGTATGTCCTCCAAGTGACCCTCAAGCCTCCTCTTATACTTTTCTCATTGACAATTCAATGGTCGAGATTAAGTCCCTAATCAACGTCTAAGATTAAATCTGGCTTGATCCATGACTTTTGGACCAATCTAACTCAGTTTTATATTAATTCACATTAATATTTTATTTTCCCTAAGTTTAGACTTAAGGACTCCATTAAAAATATTAATCATTTTAATATCTCCAAAACTGGTTAGATTCAGCCCAAAACATTTCTAGGTATTGGAGATCTCATGTGCTTTAGCCTCTCCACCAATTTTCATGGGTAGAGCACATCTGATGCTACCCCAAATCAACACTCCCTCTTAGCGAGGACTGTGCTCTAGTAATACTTTTCACTGAACACCCCGATCATCTGGCATCGGCGCCTGTGTTGATGCTAGGCTTGCTACCCAACATCCTCTGCATTGTTGCATCATGTACTGCTACCCATGGCCCTGCCACTGCCGCTGCTGCATCTGTATGACAACTCCCTCTGCATCTGTGTTGCTGACCATGGCCCTGCCACTGCCACTGCTGCATCTGCATTACAACTCCTCTCATCATGCTGCATTGTGCTGCCCATAGCGCTTCCACTACTACTGCTGCACTGCAACTCAGTTACTGAGAAGTAAGTAACTGATCTCCCAACTCTGACATCTCCATCAGGCTAGCAACACTCCCAATGCTGAAGCTCCCTCTGTCACTGACAAGTGCTCCCTCTCTGACCTTTGCGCTGCTACAACAACTCTGTGCATCTCGCACTGCTGCCTCATGTTGTCCTGGGACTCCTGGACTCTAGCTCCTTATGTCGCTCCATCCGCATCCGTTTCTACCGAGACCCGCCAGTCCTGCTATCACCCTCAGACAAATGCCCAGTTCGAGAGAGTTAATCAATGGCTGGAGGGGTATCTAAGGAACTACGTGACCAGTCAGCAGAGGACTTGGATTCGGTGGTTGCATTTGGGCGAGTATTGCTACAACACCACGCACCACATGTCAATCGGTATGACTCCTTTCCATGCTATATATGGATATGATGCATGGCCTTTTGCTGATATTGTTTTTGGAGACAACTGGGCCCCAAAAGCCAAAGAGTGGGTCCAAGAGAGCCAAGATATCCTCAAGGCTCTCAAGGATAATTTGGTGACAACCCAAAATCAGTAGAAAGATTACGCAGACCGGCACAAGACAGAGAGACACTTTGAGGAGGGGGACTTGGTATACCTTCGACTGCAACCCTACAAGCAGTCCACGCTGAAGCAGAAAGAGGCCAAGAAGCTACAACCACGCTTCTATGGGCCCTACCGGGTGATTAAACGAGTTGGGGAGGTGGCCTATGAGCTAGAGCTACCTCAAGGGAGCAAGATCCACAACTTTTTTCATGTCTCATGCCTTAAAAGGGTGTTGGGACAACAGGTGACGGTAGCAGTTGATCTACCACCACTAAATGATGAGGGCCATTTGGTGTTGGAACCGTAGGCCATTTTGGAGAGCAAGGAAAGGAAACTAAGGAGCAGGACCATCAGGGAGTTCTTGGTGCGCTGGATGCACTTGCCGGATGAGGATGCACCCTGGGAGGGTGAGCACATATTGGAGCACCCAACTTTGAGGTTGCTTGAGGGCAAGCAACATTTAGGAGGGGGGGATTGTCATCTCCCATTTCAAACCCATTTGTAAAAGGGTGTTGCTACACAATTTTGCACAGTTTTGACTAAGGAAGAGGACCCCACACTTTTGATTTAGGGACTTAGGAGGCAAATCGACTTTATTTGGCTGCAAGTGGAATGTGGGGGCCAGCCACATGGGAGTTCGAATTAGCCATTCGAATAGCTTGGAGAGAAAGTCGAATGGGTGGATGGAGGGGCCCACATGAGGCTAAGGAGGACCAAGGAGTTATAAGGAGGGTGATATGCACTGATTTGAGGAGCATATCCGCGAATCTCTTCCCATCCTCGTCTGCCATCGGATTTTTTTGCTCTGCGTCCACCACAGGCTCCTCCTGTTCTGCGTCCACCATCGGAACACAGTCCCCCTCTCCGTAGGTATTCTCCAACCTACGCCCAGTGTCTCTGTATCTCCTACCTCTGTAACAAATGTAGGGCTTTTCCCCTGGTGTCATAGATTGCTAGCTCCATAGGTTGAGCCAGATCTATGCTCTGATACCACTGTACTATCCCTTTTAGGAATATTTTTCAAACCCCAGCAAAACTCCAACCAAATATGTGCAAATGATATAATAATCGGGAAGCTCAAAATGATGAAAATAACAGTGGTGCAGTATATAATAATGTAAACATGAAATGTAAGCAGATACTCAAGAAATGCAGCGAGAAATGCTAAGCCATTTTATTATACTGAGTAATAGAATGAGTACAGGAGGTGATCAGAAAGATGGCACCTCGACTTGCACAAGGCAAGTGAAGAAATACACTCAGAATAACAAGGGAATGGCTTCTCTCAGAATTGCGTGGAAGATGCTGGAGAACTGCTGTGCTGTTGCTGCTGTTGGAAATCAAATGAGGATTTGGGGCTGTTCCCCTCCTCGGAAAATGCTGAAACTCTAGAATCAGACTCTACTCAAGAAACCCAAAAAAACCCAGAAAGCCTTCTTGGAATAGCCGACCTCGAAAATCACCCCCTTGGGGTTCTGCGCAGTCCCTCAATGCTCTGCACTGCCACTGAATGAAACCCTCCAAAAATCTGCCTGAAACCTCTGCCAAAACTCTTCAATATGCAAGGGTTGATCCCCTGTTCAATCTCCCAGCACAAATCCTACTGCAAATCCTCAATCCAGAACTACTGCCCGAAAGAACCGCGTCATCCCTCTCAAGACTGCGCAGTCATCTACAGTGCTCAATCCTCCTGCCAACTACCAACGAAACAACTGCAAAAATACTGATGGAACTACCTTGCCCGAGCAGGCACTCGAAGTCCCCCGGGGCTAAGGGTGAGATCTCCGAACGGAGACACTCAATACACTAAACAGTGTTGCAGACTAGCTAAACAGCCAGTGTGCTCATAAGTCGAAATGACTAGCTCAAATGCACATAACCGAATGATCAAAATGAGGGGGTTTCTCTCTCCTTTATAGCCTTTGCCTCTCTCAATCCCAAGGCTCACCTCCTCCAACGTAATTCCTCTTCGGCCACGTGTTTCTTCCCTTCTGCGCAGTCCCTCCAAGTGTCTGCGTGGGCTCCATCTCTGCGTCCCCCTTTGGCCACCTTGGCTCCCCTTTAAGTCACAACGTTGTGCTACTAGGAAGTGACTTTTATTCTAAAAGTGAGTTATGTCCCCTTTCTCACATTTTTTTATTTATAAATAATTATAGAAGGCAAAAATTAAGCAAAATCGAATATTCCAATTAGCCATGGCTAATTAGGAATATTACAAAGACAGCTGCCAAAATTTGGGAACATTTGAAGGAACTGCATGAGACATCCGACAAGAGCAGAGCTTTCTTTGTAAAGAATCAGTTGTTCTCCATCATGATGGACGAACGTATGTCTTTACAGGAACATTTTAACGAGATTAAAGACATTCGAGATCAACTTGAAGCCATTGGTCGGACCATGGAGAAAGAAGATCTGGTAGTCATCACTCTGAAAAGTCTACCAAAATCTTATGAGCACTTCATAGAAACACTCAACATTACCTCCACTAATGTTGATCTGAAGTTTCTGGAGTTATGCACCAAACTCATGCAGCAAGATTGTTGGAAACAACATTTTGGTAGTGGTGCTTCATCCGCCTCCTTAGAAAATGCTTTTGCTGCCAGATATCAGTCGTCTCAGTCATTTCAGCAGAAAGATTCTTCTCAACCTTCTGATCCTGATAGGAAGAAAAATGTGCAGTGAAATTACTGTCACAAGTTCGGCCACATGAAGAAGGATTGCCGATAGAGGATTGCTTCTGAGCAGAAGAAACAGGGAGGGTCTCATCAGATAGCGAATGTTGCAGAACATTCCGAGTAGACAGAATCTGCTTTTTATGCCTTTATGGCTAAGAGGTCCTCAGATCATGCCCCATCTTCTACCTGGTACATTGACTTTGGTGCATCACGTCATTTCTCTCACAGGTTTGACTGGTTTATTGACTTCTCATTTTTCAGTGATTTCGTGGTATTCGGTGGAGGTGAGGAATACACAGTGGTTGGTAGGGGTATAGTTCAGATCCAGTCTGGTGGGCGCACACTCATCTTCTTGAATGTGTACAATGTTGCTGGTATGGAAATTAATCTGCTGTCTGTCAGCCAGATTATGAGGAACTCTCCTTAGCTCGATGTGGTGTTTAGTGCACACAAGTGCTCCATTATTGACAGGGAAACTCGTCTTACGGTTGCTGTTGGCCTAGAAGATCATGGCCTATACAGGCTTCTTGACATTGGTGATTCTCTAGAAGTGGCTCTAGCAGCTCCTGTTTCTCCCATCAGCACTTTGTGGCATCAGAGATATGGGCATCTAAACATTCAGTATCTCTCTCAGCTATCTCAGGAAGGACTTGTGTCAGGGTTACTTGATATTCAGACTCAGCAGTTGGGAGTGTGTAGCGCTTGTCAAGCTGGCAAGCAACATTGGTCTTCATTCAAGGATGGAGAATCTTGGCACGCATCTATGGTACTCCAGTTAATTCATGCTAATATTTGTGGTCCTATGAATACATCTATTACTGGCTGCAAATATTTTTTGCTTATTGTAGATGATTTCAGTAGAAAGATGTGGGTGTATTTACTAAAATATAAATCTGATGTATTTAGTATCTTTCAGAAGTTTAAGTCCTTAGTTGAAAAAGAGTCTGGCTATAATATCATAACTCTTAGGACATATAACGGGGGGGAATTTTGTTCTTCTGCTTTCTTCAACTTCTGTGATACTCATGGCATCAAACGCCAGTTAAATACACCCTACACTCCTCAGTAGAACAGTGTTGTCGAACGTCGCTACCGTACAGTTGTTGAAATGGCTCGTTCCATGTTACAACACAGGAGTGTTCCGAACAAGTTCTAGGCTGAAGCAGTGTTTACTGCTGTCTATCTTCTTAACCGATCACCTACTCAGGCTGTTAAGGGGAAGACTCCCGAAGAGGTTTTGTCTGGCCGTAAGCCTAAGATCAGTCACCTCAAAGTATTTGTCTCGGTTGCATATGTTTGGATTCCAGCTGCTAAGCACTCTAAGTTGGATTCCAAAAGCCAGAAACTCATGATGACAGGGTACAATGATCACCACAAGGCCTATAAGCTGATAGATATAGCCACTGGTCATCTTAGCTTCAGTCGGGACATAGTATTTGATGAAGACAGAGGATTATTTTAGTCTCCTCCTTCTGAGCAGTGTTCTGAGGATCAACCTCACAATGTTCTTCTTTTGTTAGGTCCACCTGATGGGAGGGATGATGCAGCATAAGTATTTGATGATGCACTACCTGAGCTTCCTCCAGAAAATAACCCTCCTCTTGCTGCTCCTATTATTCCTGAGCCTCCTCCACCTCCTCCTGATATTGGTTCCTCTACTCTTCGACCTAAATGGTGGGCTAAAACTATTGGTGATCTCGGGGATAATGAGCTCCTTGAAGGCAGAACTTTCAGAAATAAGAGCAAACAATAGTCTACAGTAAATTTTGCTCTTATGGCTAACCTACACAATATTTTTGAGCCTCAAACCTATTCAGAGGCTAAGGATACACCTGAGTGGGAACAGGCTATGGAAACTGAATTCCAGAGTCTTTAGAAGAATCACACTTGGACCCTTTCTGATCTTCTTGCAGGGAAAAAGCCCATTCGCTACAAATGGGTGTATAAAGTGAAATACAAAGCTGACAGAAGCCTAGACAAGTATAAAGCTCGCCTTGTTGCTCGAGGGTTCTCACAGAAGGAAGGCATCGACTATGAGGAGACCTTTGCTCCTATAGCCAAGATGAGTACCATACGGCTTGTCCTTGCCTTAACAGCTCAGTTCAATTGGAAAGTCCATCAGATGGATGTAAAGAGTGCTTTTCTGAATGGTGACTTACAGGAAGAGTCTACATGACGCAGCCTCTAGGATTCAAGGTTGCCAGTCAAGAACAGAAAGTCTGCAGATTAGTCAAAGCACTCTATGGTCTGAAACAAGCTCCTCGGGCTTGGTACATGAAAATTGATCAGTACCTAACAGATTATGGCTTTCAGCGGAGTCCATTTGATGCAAACTTGTATATCAAGCATACTGGTGATGACATTCTGTTTGTGGTTGTCTATGTGGATGACCTTATCATTACTGGCAGCTCAGCACATTTGATCCATGGGATCAAATAGGATTTGTGCAACACTTTTGATATGACAGATTTGGGACTTCTTCATTACTGTTTGGGGGTTGAAGTCTGGCAGACTGAGAAAAACATCTTTTTCTCTCAGTCCAAGTATGCCAAAAATCTTGTGGACAGGTTCAGAATGTAGGATTGCAAACCTGCCACGACTCCTATGGAACCAGGGCTCAAACTTTCAGCTCAGTCATCCTCACCACTTGAGGATGAAACTTTATTTAGACGATTAGTGGGTAGCCTCATCTACCTTACTGCCACTAGACCTGACATCAGTTTTGCAGTGAGCTACGTTTCACGCTTCATGTCAGCTCCTAAGGCTGATCATTGGATAGTAGCGAAGCGTGTGCTACGTTATGTGCGTGGCACTCATGATTATGGACTTCTGTACACTCAGAGTTCTGATCCTACTCTCAGTGGGTACACAGATTCTGATTGGGCCGGTTCGGTTGATGATCATAAATCTACAGCTGGGTATGTGTTTAGTCTGGGATCCGGTGCTCACCTGGACTAGTAAGAAGCAGTAGGCAGTGGTTCTCTCATCGACAAAAGCAGAGTATCGGGGAGCAGTTAAGGCATCTTGTGAGGTAGTTTGGCTTCGATGTATGCTTGCGGATATGCATGTTCTCCAGGCAGGGCCTACTCCATTGTTCTGTGATAATCAGGGAGTGCTCAAACTTGCCAAGAATCTAGTCTTCCATGAACAAACAAAGCATGTGGAAGCCCATTGTCACTACATTCGACAGCTTGTTGAAGACGGATCCGTTCAGTAGCTATATCTTCGCGCAACGGAGCAGCCAACAGACATCTTCACCAAGTCCCTTGGTCCTGATAAGTTTGTAAAATTCAAAGGGTCTATAGGTGTTGTAAATAGATTGAACATTAAGGGAGGGTATTAGAATAATGCTATTTTAGTGTTTAATGCTCATTCGGATAAGATCGTCTGTGATATTATTAGCAGTTTCTTAGAAGAAACTTGCTGTTTCTATTTCTTAGTAGAAACTTGCTGTTTCTATTTCTGTAAATACATCTGTATTATTTATTGAGCTTCATTGCTCATTGTAAATCAATTCAATTCATTCATTGATTACCCCAAAATGCCTCCGATCCCCCCTTCCTATCTATGACCTCTTCCTTCTCCTTATATCCCAAAATTTCATCGGCCTTCCAAATTAAAATATGGTTTTCCTCACCTGCAGTCAGTCACTTGACATCTTAAAGAGTTTGGACTCTGGAGAGGTGGTCACCTAAATAGTGTCATATGGGATAGTTGTAAGTTTATTTTATTTATGAGGCAACGAAGTCTTAAGTCTTTTATATTTTATATTTATTTATTTAAAAACTTTACTTCGATTTGATTTATTGGCTTATATTCTAATTAAAGTTTGTTACTTTATATCTTGTGAATTTATTTTATAAATCCTTTTTTTTAAACAATTAATTTTTGAGGTTGTTTGTTTTTTATTTAATAAAATGATATTGTCATATGTCCTATGAACATATTTGTTTAGTTCCTTTTTTAAAAGTTGATATAATATATATCATATTTCTTTTTAGTTAATACATAATTTCTCCTAGTTAATACATATATATAATTCTCTTTTATTTGCATAAGCCATTGTATTTACTTTTCTTTGAAAAATATACAATTTATATTATGATGGTGGTATATATAACAAGTACCTCACATTATATATATTGTATTCTGGTGAGTTAGGTATTTACTCAGTACTTCAATAATTAATTCATTACCCTATACTTGGCCTTTTCATAATTAGTTAATACGTATACTAGTGCAGTGCATGCGATACATGCATATGTAGCTATCATATGCATGCCTTGTATGCATGCTAATATTCTTGTGCTCCCTATATTAGAAGTGGGTCATTACATTATATAATATCTTTTGTCCAGCCATACGAAGAAGTTTGAGGAGTAGATTGAACAATCTAAGGAGCAATTTATTCTCTATGGAAGGAGCTGAGATATTTGTGATTATTTCTTGTGGAAAGGGCCGAAATGTTCTGTGGAAAATCTCTGTTAAAGGGCTGAGTTCCCTGTGAGAAGGGGCTGAATTCCTGTGGTTTATCTCCGTGTACAAGACCGAGATTCCTGTGGTTCATCTCTGTGGACAGGGCCGAGTTTTCTAAGAAGTAAAGTTTGTAATCTAGCCTTAATTTTGTGTGGAGCAAACCCTGTGAACTAGCCCAAATTTTTGTGAAGTAGAGTTTGTGATCAAGCCAGAGGTTTCAGTGGAAATAAGTATGTGATCAAGAGAGAACTCTGTCATCAAATCTGAACCTTCATGTCAAGAGAAGCTGGCCGAAACTCAGCCCTACTACAAACCATGACCGAGCTGCTCACTGAGGATTTTGTGGAAAAAGTGAAGGATGTCTGACTTGGCATCATTGTGGTTATCTTGCTAGTTAGTGTGACCTTGACCTTGACATTGATGTATCTCCTGCTGAATTGAATATTTCTCTAAGAAGAAGGTTGTTGGCTTTCCCCCAAGCAGGTTTTCCCAGGGTAAACATTGTGTCTCTCTTGTGCATTGTGTTCTCTACTGCTCCATTGTTTTTATGGTTGAATTTTTGAATGTGTAATTACTTAATGATACATTGAAGTGCTAAATAAACATCTACATCATTGGAGATAATTATCAATTTTCATAAATAAAGTGCTTGTATAACTTGCACTCGAAAAATCAACACCATTTAGGGTGAGGGAACAAGATCACAGTGAAAACCCCTCCTCCTTTTAGGTCACCCCATAATCTATATCAAAACCTAAATACAAACAACCATAAGCATCTGGTTGCAAAATGAATAAAATACCTTTTTATTGTAAGCGCACCTTCGTCCATATGCTCTTGTTGGATGGTTGAGAAGGTATATGACTGATGCAGGTGGTGGAGATAAAATGGCATGTCATAAGCTAGTGGTGGCTGTCAGGGGCTGCATGGTTGGCCAACTAGATGTGCAGAATGGGAATTTTTTTTTCTCCTATGGGGTCACCCACTTTGGTGGGAAACACTTGCTAAAAAATTTTTAGTGATCAACGAAGCAAAACAAGTATATGAAGAAGGCATAATACCAAAAATGAATTAGCGAAACCCAACAAGTATGATAAAGAAAAATCATGCTCAAATGACTCCTATCAATATCCAAAAGACAAGATTGGATACTTTAATCGATTTGTGTATCAACTTTGCTCAGTGTTGACCGCTGCGTGTCAACTACCCATAGCAGTACACCCCCTTTTTCGCAAGGGATAGCGCTTGATCGACATGTTCGTGCCATTCGACAGTCATCAATCGACCTTGATCATATTAAGTTGTAAACCCAGTCTGCATTTTGAATTGTAAATAATATTGCAGAATTGAGTCATGTATGTAAATTGCCTAGGTGGACCTAATTTTCTAGTGATAATCTGCATTCCGGAAGGTTTTTCGTCTCACCGATCCATGATCGACAGAGTTTTCCTTCAACCTGACCCCAAAGCCGGAATGAATTTTATCATTAGAGTCTTAGGAGAATCCTAGTGCGTTGATCTGCTAGATTATGTTTGGTCGCAGAACTGGGTGGTCTATGAGGGTCTATGTCATAGGGTTTTTCCCCCTTGGATGTAAAATTGTAAAAGTCATGATGTAAAGTGTCTTGAGGGTTAGGAAATATTTTAATCCCCTCATGGGTCTAAGTCCTAGGTCCTAGGGAAATTTTTTCCAAAGGCTGAGTTTGAGGATCCATAATA
>APFE031047465.1:51124-85243 GCA_000404065.3 Pinus taeda | reverse complement strand
AAAAATAATAAAATAATAATATTTTGAGAATTTCAATTTTTTAATGCATTAAAAATTCGACGGATGAGATTAAGAGATATCTTGATTCTCATCGACGGTCAATATCATTTTGACGTGGATCACTCAAACTAGCCGTTGGGAATTTTTCCTTTAAATAGGGCGCTAGGGGTCATTTGAGAGATATTGGATCTTTGAGTTTTGTGCTGAAGAAGCTCTCTTGTAAATATTTTCTGGTGCTAATAAAGAAAGACTTTGGGGTCGAAATCTTGTTGGTGTTACTCTCTTGAAGTGCTGTGAGCTATTTTGTTTTCTGCATATTTTGATTTTCAGCCATTAATAACAGCTTAATGAAGAGTATTGTTGAGCATAGGTATCTTGTTCGCTTGCTAGGGTTTGAATGGTATTAGGGTTTCTGAAGTAATGGCAGGTATCTCTATTGCATTGGAGATCTAGTACTGTTTTTCCTCTCTTTATGGATGGTTAAAGTGAGTTGTGCAGGAATATCTTGTTGAAGAAGATCAGTGGGTGTTTGGGGAAGGTCTCGGCTGAACCAGCCAACTCCCGCAAGCATTTCTTGTAGAGCCCAGCTAGTTTTGATCCTGGGTTAATCATTTAGTTTATTTTATGATTTGCATGAAAGACTTCCTAAGCATTTTATTAGCAATCTGAAGTTCTGAAAAAATATTTTCGATGATAACTGACAAGTCTGGCTTTGTAGAGCTTAAATTTTGAAATTTTTTTTACCGGTTTGCAGGGTTTCATTCTAAATTTTGCATATACTTTCCGAATTTTTGTTTTCCATTTGCAGGTCTGAGATAAATTTCAGGTGGAAAGTTGAGTTTTGCAGGGTCGTTGCCCCGCTGTCCAGGGGTTTTCAGATTTGGAAAATTTTCTTACATTGGTTTCATTAATAATAAGTTTCTGGGGTTTGAACAGTTGTCCGAGGAGTTTAAAATCTTAATCCCCAGGCTATCCAATCTGCCTGCATCTGTCCGCTCCTCATTTGGTTGATGCTTGTGGCCAACTCATTTATCTTTCGCTATTCTCCACGTCGTCCAGCCCATAAAATTGCAACGAAAAACCTCCTCATCTGTCAGCTCTTTTCCACCCACGCTGCCGCTCCCCTTCAAAACGCCTTTCAACTCCAGCGCCTGCATTCAAAAACCACAAAACGATTTCAGATTTTTTGATATAATCCGTGGGCATGCACCAGTTTTAAACGACGTGGGTGGGTATTTCTCCTCCACCGTCGACCTCATAACCAGCACGCGAATTTTTTTTGATACATATCGTGGGTATTTTGCTGCTAATCCGCAAACCCTCTCCTTGCCTGCGTGCTGCGTCCCTCTGCCTCTATCGACCTGATATGTCCGCCGTCGAACTTCCATACCCGCGAATACTGACATAGTAGTCCCATTGACCTAATTTTGTGGTCATTTGTTGGACATTAATAAAATTATCTTATCTTAAGGCATCTTATGGTGTATAGTAGTGATAAAGGACATTGTAAATCTATTGGCAACAAGGGTTAAGGAATCAAATCAATGACTTCAAGAACAATTTTTTGCTTGAATAGTTAAAATTTTCTTCTTTCAAAATCTTTTAATGGACATATTAAAGGAATACAAGAACTTGTTTCCTTCTGAATGTGAAGACGAGAAAAACAAAGATACAAAAGGGGCAACCCATAAAATTGAATGGTGTTGAAGCTGCAGAGATATAATCTCTTCATAATAACTTGAATGTTTTATGTCTTGAGTTTCTTTTAGACAAGCCACGGTGAATATTTTTGAGTCTCTCTCTTCTCCATTGAATTGAATAAAGTGAGAGACTTGTAGAATAAACTGTCAATTAGCCCAAGAGACTTGGGAAGTTGAATGACTCCAGGGAGTTTAATTATGACACCTTCACCAGTTTTAATCACCTTTGACTTGGCCAATTATGTGATCTTTATTAATAATGTATGGGGCAATGTGGAGTGCCTAGATGTGCCATTACCTATTGCATCATCGTTCTGCAGAGCATGGATCTATCTTAATGTTACATAGAAGATGATAAACGTCAATTTTTTATGATGAAGTATGCAATTTGACTTCAAGAATCCTGCCTAGTGTCTTAAAGAAATATTTGCTGCTCTTGCTTATCTACTCTTTCGCCATTTGATTGTTTGAGTATTGTTATTTCTGAAAAATTGATGAAGTGATAAATGCTTTTCCTTGTGTGCAGGTATAAATCTGTGGACTTGAATCAAGTGCAGGGTCTACAAGAGGTTGAAGCTGACTTTTATTCCTACTTTGGAGGCGAGTGGCATAAAAATAAAATCTGGACAGGGTAATCCATCAATGATGCATTTCAGTAACAAGATTGGATCAATTATATAGTATTTTCACAGGGTTGCATACTTGCATTTCCTTTTCTCTAGAACAGTGGCCATCTCTTTACACTTTCTCCTCCCTGCTCAAGAATGTAAAGGAGAGGGAAATGGACGAGGAAAATTCATAGTAACAAAAGAAATAGATGCTAAAATTATTTGTAATTGTTTTTTATTCCTTCAATTGTATATTTTGTTTTCCAACATAGCTATTTATTGTATCTGTAGGATCATTTATGGCATTGCAGTGACATTCATTGAACCTTTTCATCCGAGTGGATTTTTTGACCGGGACCTTCTTTATGGATATGGGGATGACTTTGAAAGGTGAGCAAGTTTACTTTCTTTGTATGACATTGGAATTTTCTCTGCAATATTTGTCCAAAATAGAAACTTTTGTGGCTGCTCACATGTCATGCCAATGCAATATTGATATGCAATAAATGGATTTGTTGGCGGCATTGCATACATTTTGGATCTAATTAAAACAATATGTCTTCAATAATTAAGAGTGAAATATCCTATGTGATAATATAATAATGAGATAAGATCAAAACATTCTCTAGGGTGGAAAATAGGTACCATAGTATAGGAAACCTGTACAATGAAACACAAAGGAATGAATTTATAAGTTGAACTATCTACTTAGCTTTCTGCTTAATAGCTAAAAATAGGCCCTAGTGTTCAAATATCTAATATATGATCTTACAACAAATAGTATGCCAAAGTTGTACATCTTCAAAATCTTGAAGCGATGTTGTTCCTATGTTTTGAAAGTTTCAAACTGAATTGGACCCATCTAAATACTCTTGTTGCTTATCGTGATACTTGATCATTGCAATACTTATTTTAAATTGGTTTCCACTAACTTCGATGTGGTTGGGCAATTCCCTTCCACTGAAATGCTCATATTCCCTAGAGAAAGCTCAATGATTAATGGCATTTTATCATGAAGCTGATCAAGGCATATGCTTAGAATATTTCCCATGAATATATTCAGAAATATTATGATCAATTGAGATGTAACGCATGTATGGTGTATTGCTACTTCCTTCTTCTAGTTTTAAGCCTTATAATTTGTCTTTGGTATGTGGTACCTTTAACCAACTCCTTTTAAATTTAATTTAATTTTTATTTTTTGTTTGAAGTGCTTCGAGGAACATGCCTCAAGGGGCTGCCTGCAGCACTGCATAGCATGTACTTCCTTTGGCTTAGATGCCAGGTTCAAGGGGTATATAATCTGCCAAATTCACAGGGGGCTTGTGCCTGTCTTCACCACATTTTAACATGCCATTCAGGTGGGCTAGATTACAGCATTAGAACCCTGGTGGCCTGCTCAACACTATCAATCTCTCCAGTGAATCAGTGTCCTGTTGGCTCTCCTTTTTAACTTTTGATAGAGGGTGGAACCAAAAATTATTAACTGGTTAGGATAAATGGGATACTTAAATGGCTTGAGTTTAATCTTTTATACTAATAATCTCACCTGTAAATGACTAGTTTATGCTGTATGCTCTACTGTCAGTCAAGTGCTTGAATTTAGCAATGGCTCTAACCTTGAATCATTTTTCCATTTCAAAATTTTAGTAAATAGGATTAGAAATCATGGAGTTAGTGGCTTATATCCATGGTACTATTGATTTGAGAGAGAAGATTAGGTGTCCATCATTCAGTTGCGGAACTCTGGCATTACTGAAACCATGAAATTTAAGTTGTATTGGAAATGTCTGGGTTTTTTCTGAGAATCCTTTTCTGATTTTGGATGCACATTGACAATTCAGGTTTACATATTTTTCCCGTGCGTCATTAGATTATCTTTTGAAGTCTGGAAAGCAGCCCGATATCCTACATCTACACAATTGGCAAACTGCTGCTGTGGCACCATTGTTTTGGGATATATTTGTCAATCAGGTGCATAATGCATATCTTGGTTCTTTGTTTCATGCGATTCTCCTTATGATTTTCATTCTTGAACTTCAAATTTTAATTAAGGCACAGTATTTGGTTCTTCTGTCTTTCTCTGCTTTGGCTAAAGGTACTCTTAAATTTCATTGTAATTATGAAACAAAGATGTTAAATTGCACAATTGTAGCTATTTGAAAGTGCAAGTATGGATTCATAAAACACAGTTTCTTGAATTCAGTCATATTTATAAAAAAATTGAAAGACAGGCAATGAATTTTGAATAAATAATGTGTGGAAGATGGCATTAAATAACTGGGAATCTCCAGGCATGCATGCTGTTTCCAGAACATTAAAAGCAAATCCTGTTTGAGAAGTGTGGAAGTTCAATTTATTTCCGAAAACATGAATTTTTTGATAACACAGTGAGTTTAGTTTGGTTGATGATTTTTCGTGGTTGTGTTGGGATTTGTCAGCCCAATGTGTATAGGTGCCTTAAGGTTGGAACTGGCCATTCCATTGATAAGAAGGAAAAGTTTAAATTTGTAATATAGGTGAAATCAGAGAATATTTTGATTTCTCCCCCAAAGACAAGATAAAAAGTTGTTTTGGTTTAAAGCAAAGAAACTTATAGTGAACAAAATTGATAGTCGATGTTTTGAGAGCAGGGGAATTTTAGAGAGATATTTTAGAGACATTTCAGCTTGTAATGCGTACCAAAAGTAGAAGATGGAGTCTAACATTGACTCATTGACCCCAAATTGGCAAATTCTGATCACGTTTTGGGCATAGGACCCACAAAAAATGCAAGATTTTGAAATTAGGCTGCCATGAGAAGCTTACTAGGTCTAATAAACCAAGAAAATAGTCTGATTAAAATTAAAGATACTTCATGTGTCTATGTTGTTCTTCTCAAGAATAAGAAAGCATCATGGTTGGTTACTGAAATGATTCAGTGGATGGGAGTGAACACATATGCAGTCTTTCAATCAATTCTTTGATGTATGTTTAGGGGAAATACAAGAAACACTTTTGGTTGGGGGTAAAACTAAAACCCTTCTTTCCTTTTGAGGAGTGTTAGAAACGTAAGAAGGAACTTAGCTTTGCAACTCCTGCACTTGGGCCAAATGATGGTCTCGTTCAACTAGGGGGCATGTTAGGGGGAGCTGGCCCAACATCTCCGTTGGCTGCTAGAATTGTAATGGTACATTTTGGTCTTCATTGGGTACACTTTGTAATACAGTCAGGTCCCATGACCTCATTTTCCTCACAGAGATGCATGCTAGCCCCATGTGGATGCCGTCGCTGATCCATGAGTACCATTGGGCATAGTCATGTTGACAATAGACTAGATTAATAGTGTTAAAGGGTTCGGGTGGTGCGGGCTTGCCTATCTTATATGATACTCCGTCCAGAGTAGGGTTAGTACGGTGTTAGTAGATGAGCATACGTCATTTTTGTTGATCGGATTCTAGTGGAACAACCCCCTTCTCTAGGACAACTACATTATAGTTTGCTACTCCCCCTAGCCTCATCGCACTTTGCACTACATAAGGAGTTCGAGGGAGACCCTTTCCTTGATCCCTATATAGACATCTCCCACCATATTTTTGGGGACATCATTTTTCTCGGTTAATTCAATGCACACGCTAGGGACCTACAGATACCCCTTCATGATAGAGCTAAGGATATAGTTTTCCTCTAGGAGCTAGAGCTAGAGTTTGTGGGTCTTCATAGGAGTTCGTAGGATGGGAATGGACCCCTCATAGGTTATGGGAGACACCTCTTGCAGTTGGTTGAATCCCATGGCTTATTTATCTTGATCGAGCTTCGTTATTTTCTAGGTTGAAGAGCTTTTACTTGCTTCATCCACAGTGGGTTTTGGGGGGGGGGGGGGGGGGCGCTCGTGCAGTGCCCTCTTTCCTCGATCCCATACTATCCTACTTGACCTTGATCCCTAGACCATATTCTTCCACACCACCCCCCTTTATGATATTCCTGGACAACCTGCCACTCATGTCTCCTCTACCCCTGTGTTGGCCACCTTTTCTTTGAGCGGGACATTGGGAGAGCAACTAGAGCTATGTGTACTTGTTACCGCTCAAACTAGCAGGGGACCTAAGGGGATCCCTAAAGGGCAAATGCTAGCCAAGGGCAACCAATGGAGACTTAGCCCACTATCACCTCAACTAAGGCTCCCTTCTATTTACGGACTTTCACTGATGGGAGGAGACTCGATATCATGGAGTCACTGATGAAGGATAAGTTAACGGATATGAGTGACCCAAATAAACCTTTTCCCAAAAGAGTTTGAAGGATGGAGCTTGCTTGCTTTCTAAGCAAGGTACTATGTATTCTAGGGAAAGGAAGCAAGGATTTGAGGGTTAGGTTTATGGGATAAGACTTGTGAAGGAGTTCCCCAATGCCTAAAATCCTTGTTAGAATTGGTATCTCGGATGGTTTTTGAAGAATGATCTTTCACAAGAGTGGGACCACATAGGGCCATGTGGACCCGGTCTAGGGTATGAGGAAAGAACGTAGCAACCAATGATATTCTTACCCTAGACACAATGGGGAAAGGATCAAAGGAAGAATTTAAACTTTAAGATGTTGTTTTGACCCTAGGAGGGACTAGCCTTGGGGATGACAAGGCAAGGTTTGATCCCAGAGCTAAGGCTTGGCTTTTCTACCAATTCCACCGTCGGAATGCCTTCAAAATTGGAGGAGAGCTTGAGGAAAGGCCAGCGCAAGGGACCCTAGGAGATTGAACTTTTTGGAGGGTTAGCTTATCAGGAAATTGATGCCCTAGGTACTCCAACTTGGCTAGACCTGGAAGGAGGTGAAAGAAAATGATTTTTAGTGGCCACCCTTGGTAGATCAGTGCCTTAATCTTTGGGAGAATGGAGTCTATGATGAATATGAGTAGGATTTCTTGGTTCCCAATCAAGAAAGCCTCAAGATCACTTCACTATCCTTCTAGGTCAAGAAGAAGCAACCTTGCAGCTTTTATACTTCGGTGTGCAAAGGAAATTGCTTATCAAGGTCAAATTCTGTGATAGAACTACCCCTAGGAGATTTTGCTCATATTACATGGCCCATACATTGAGAGATGATATAATAAAGACAAATTCCACAGTTTTAAGCACTAAATGCATGCAACCAATGTTGATAATATCGGTATCGGAAAAATATCGGCGAGGGTACATAAAACATCTATCGACAATATTGGCGAAAATATCGGCAAGCATAAAAAATGCATGATATATTCATTTTTTTCTTCAGTTTTTTAAACATATAAAGCAATAACAACATGAAATAAACACATTGGCACATAAATATGAAGAAAGCACTGATATATATGATGTCAAATGGAAATGAGACACCAAAGGCTATCACCAAATCCTGCTGATCACTGATAATTGTCCAATCAAGGACTCAAATGTGGAGAACCAATACAAAATAACATCACATATGTAAAAGTATCTCATCATCATGAGTTATATGTAGCAAAACAAATAAACTAGCAGCTATCTATCTGAAATTAGTGCTCTCTCCCCCTTTTACGAGAAAACATGATTGGCTGTTTGCCAGGCCTATCCCTAGCAGTAGAAGGCCCTGGCCTTGCCCCTGCACCTAATGTCAAATAATGAGTGCTAGGTATGGAGCTGTGATCTCCTATATCTATAGCATATGGTGTTGATGCTAATGCTCCCACAGTGTCCTCCTCCTCTGCCTCCTGCTCCTCCTCCTCGTGCTGCTCCTCCTCTGAGTCCTCCTCCTCTTGTTGCCCTTGTTCTAATGGATCATCTGGCTCTAACCATGAAGGTGACTCCTCCAAGATGGGCTCCTCAGATTCCACCCTCCACTGAGACAATACATCAATATTGTCTAAGGAAATGGCATCTGGATCCATTGGTGCTTCTATTTGCTTCACTCGAAGTCGGATATTGTAATGCATATACACTAAATTATTGAGGCGTGCAAACTCCAACCTGTAAGAGTGTCAAAAAAACTAACGAGTCTTAAGTCTTGAGTCTTGACACTTGAAGGTCATAAATTAAAAATTAAAAATTACAATAAGTGTAATTGCTCAATTGAAGGCTAGAGCTCAAAATTATACTTGTTGCGCTTTTTTGCGTGTATTTTCTCAAATACACTCCAATTGTGCTCACACCCTAAAGAGCTACATGTTTGACTCAAGATTCTGATGGCCAATTTTTGCAAATTTGGTGCCCTTGCACCATAGCTTCGCCACCAAATATCTACAACAAAATAAAGAAATAAAAAATTCAAAAACTTGAAACATAATTAAACTTTCAAATAAAAGTTACATAATTGAATTTTAAAAATCCAGAATTATAAGTAAGGAAATTCTAAATTGAAAATTCTAATTTCTATTGAGTGATGACTTGTCACTTACGTGGCATGAAGAGTGTCCTTTCCCTAATAGCATCATCAAAGCCAAATAGGCCATACAATCCTGATAAAGCTGTATCTCGTGATTGATTTTGCTACGAAGCTCAGGATCAGGTACCATCCTATGAATCCATCACCTCGCCATCAAAATCAAAGCTGCATTTTTATGAAAATGCAAGGATGAGGAAGAGTGCTGCTGCATGAATGGGTCTATGAAGCATCCCTGTCCACCGACTATCAATCACATCCCATAACATCATATATCAAGCCTAGTAGAACCCTTGTCTGCAAATAAAAACGAATGGCCTCCTTGGCTCTATCCATGGCCTCATACAAATAAGCCATTGTAGGCTTCTCCCCATTTACCGATCTCAGAACCTTTACTATAGGTTCACTAATCGAGCATGCTTCTTCTACTCCCTGCCAAAACGTGTCAGAGTACACCATTTTTGCAATGGCTCTCCTGTCTTGTCTCCTGCTATATGTACAATTACGCCACTCATCAGAAACAAACATTTGCTTCAACTCGAACTGGCATCAAAGCAAAGACTGAAGAGTAATAAAGTTTCTGGCAAAATGTGTGATTGCAGGACACCGCAACTCCTTGTTTCTAGTGAACCTCCTCATGAGGCTAAGAACAAAAGCATGGTTATAAATAAACTTGGGGACGCTCCTAGCCATATCAACGACCTCCTTAATGAAGGAGAGTTTTCCCATATTCTCAAGCAACAAATTGATACAATGTGCTGCACACGAAGTCCAGAACAATTTGCGATGCCTCTCCATAAGCATCTTGCTGACAGACACATAATTAGCTGCATTGTCTGTTATGATTTACACCACATTCTGCACACCAATCTCCCGAATGAACCCATCTAACAACTCACATATCGTTGTTGCATCTTTCATATGTGTTGATGCATCCACTGATTTAATAAACATGGTACCTTTAGGACAATGTAGCAAGAAATTTAGAAGGGTCCCACCCTTCCTATCTGTCCAACCATCAGACATCAATGTGCATCCAAAAACTTCCCATGTTTTTTTTCAACTTTGCCAATCTAGTGTTGATGTCCTGCTTTTCTGCTTGAAGAATTGGCCCCTGCAACTCCTCATATGTAGTACTTTTGTACCCTGGGCCCACAACAACAATAGCATCACACGTTGGCTGCCAAAATGGATTGGTTTTGGTGATGCTGAGAGGTAAGTCACTCTAGAAAAGACACCTCCCCATGACTCTATCTGCTTCTTGCTTCTCCTTTTTTTTAACAATTGATTTTATGCCAGGTTGTGCTCCATGTCATGTTCGTGGAACAAAAAATGATGACTTCGCACTAGAAGTAGCAGGTGATGCTGTGGAGCGCCTCCCACTACCCTCAACAACAAAATCAAAAGAAGATATCCCGAAAGATCTACCTGCACGTTCATCCTTGTTTCTTTCTGCCTCTTCTTTCTGTCTTTTTCATCAATTGGTTCAAGAGCTTTTTGTATAAGCTCTGGACTAGAAATTGTACAAATCCCAACATCATGTCCAGTGAGTCTAGCCAGATGGTATTTCAATCGCGTAACCCCTCCTGTCATCCTTGTCCCACACAATTTGCATGATAGATATGCCCAATTTGTCCCACCATTAGACTCCCCATACTCCCAAACTGGGTCCAAGGCTTTTGGCATATTTGAATTTTGTAGTGAGCTAACTCAAACCTAGGGCACCAAAAAACAATTTGGAATTAATAAGTAATAACCACCTCATTTTAAAAAATAATTTTTTGCTACATTATTTATAGTGTGAATTCAATGAAAAATGACAATAAGAGGGTGCATTTGAAAGTTAAAAAAAAAATGGAGTTTTCTGTCCAAATATGGAGAAAACCCTTGCATTTGCTCATGGGCATGAAAATCATAGCAAATGGAAAAAAAAACAAAATGTTTGTAGGCAAAGAGGCAAGCAAGAATAAACCTAATCTATCAAAAAAATCATTAACATAAGGGTTTATTAGAACATACCTGTTAATGGAAGAAATGAAGATTGTCTCACTGTTCTTCAATCTTTGATCAACAAAATTTTCATTATTGGTGGCAATAATGGCTATTCAACCATCGATTCCTCCTTGACAGCAAGCAAAATGCTCTCCCCTTCCTTCTTCAACAATCATAAAACAAAAATGAGGAAAAAAACGAATTTGGCCTTTTTTAGCCGCGACATTGCATTTTTTACCCGCCCGACGATATATCAGGTCGCAGCGCGATATTTTCTTGAAATATCGCCGATATTTCGGAAATATCATGATATTTTTGGGTAGACAAAATATCGCGATATTTCCTCTCCCCAAAAATATCGCGATATTTGTGAATATCGACGATATTGTCTTCATTGCATGCAACAATTAGCCCTAGAATAGTGAAATCCCAGTCCAACGTATATGACGAAAATAAACAAGAATAACATCAAAAAGTATGTACTTACATGTAATAGTGTATACCCAACCTTTCACAATTGACAAGAGAGAAGCTCCAAGAGAAGATAGACCAATATCCATGCATAAAAACTCATCCATATAGCTTCAATTCACCCTCTAGAAAAAGTGCAGAAATCTCAAGATAGATAAGAGATCCAAACCAAAGGGATGATGAGAAAATAAGCTCATCTCACTTGTATTTATACACAACTTACGAGTTCGAATTAGCCTCCTTGGCCTACATAAGCCCCAAAAATAAAATAATGTTCTAATAATTCAACTTTTGGTGACAAGCCCACCAAACTAGCTCATAAATGAAAAAGTAAGCCTCTCAAGAGGTCAAATAATAATCTATGCATCTCGTAGGGCCCTCTAAGAGGCCTAATGAGGTCCATGGTTGCCACAATGAAGAATATGACCCTCAAAAGCAGTGGACAAGGGGTTGGCCCCTTGTAATAACCTGTGGTGCTCCAAATGACATGTGGGGCCACACAAGTGTCCTCATGGGTCTCCAAACAAATCGAAGATGCCTGTAGATTGCCTGCAAGGGCTAGGATGATGGTATACGTGATGCCACACTATCGTGCAAGTCCTGGATCATCTGTCAAGTGTATGGTTTAGATTTGGGGCAGCGCATCCTCCTCGTCCAATAAGTGAACCACAAGCAATCTCTGAATGATTTTGGGGATCCATGGCTCTCAACACTCACCCTACATGTGCCAATGTAGCCCTCTAGAGGATTAGGACCCCGTATAGGGAGACCAAACCCAAGATAGAACCATCTGCAATCTTGCATAAGATCCAATGTGTCCCCTAGCCTTCCAGTACAACAAGTCATTAGAGAAATCGAGTAAATGAGCTTACCTAATCATGGACCATAGGTGGGGACTTCATAATGGCTTGCCCTTCCATAATGGGCTTCGGGATGTGCCAATATCTCCTAAAATCCAAATGGGGCTAACCAGTAATCCTATTAGGTGGTTTCTACTTCTAAAGGGGATAATATAGTCAAGGTAGGTCCTTCAAAAGGTGGTGGCATGTGACAAATATGTGAATAAAGTAGGGAATGAGAAGGGGCAGGCCTAGGTCACATGCTGGGGTATAAGGATAGCTAACAAGAGGGAAGCTCACACTTGGGTTTATAATGTATAGGAGGGAGCAATCGTGGTACATGAGGTGCCCCGACCTTGATGTTTCCACCCTTCTTCATATGCTTTTTGCTTTTTATGATTTTCTTTGATTAACTGCTTGGGGCTTAAGAGGGTAGAGCATGATGTATAAGATGTAGTAGTGAGTTCCCCTTCCTAAGGTGGGGCAGTTCATCGCCCACCAGGGGTTGGGACAATCATGGGTTCCTATATGATGAAGAAGGTTCATAGAACTTGTAGGAACTAGGGTGATGGCCATGATGACGGGGTAGAGTTCATGTATTAGCTTTTGCCCATGTGCTAAATGTATTTGTCCCGCCTATCTTTTGCATTTTGTGGTACATTTTCCTATTGATTGTGGCCATATATGTCTTTTTATTTCTTTTCAGCTGCATCAACCTCTAAGCTTCATTCCAGGCCATGACCCAAGGTGTGGGCAAGGGGAAGGGGCAAGCTACCCTATGTGGACCCAGGCGAGAGAAATGATGAATGGGGTAATAATGAACGGAAAGAGGGTAATATAAGCAGATAAGGGAGTGGGACCACACATCCAAAATCAGGGTTTCCCGGGAAATACCAGCCTTGGAACCAAATGGTGAGTAAAAGAGATACCACGAGACTAGAATCCAAGGTTAATTCCTAAGAGGAGTCTAGGGGACAAAAGCACAAACCTAGCCCATTCTTTTTGCCGAATCCCCCCATTAATCCATGCCCAAAAGTGTTCGTGATAAGCAAACTACAATACTCAATTTCCAAATGACAAGGCATACCTTTAGATTCGAGAGGCCCACCTTCAAATATACGATCATGGCATGGGCGAGGGACCACATCGCTGGCTCAGGTGGCGGAGAAGATGGCACAATGAGCTAGCTAGTAGCTGCAAGGGGCTGCTGGCTGCCGGTTGAGGACCATCTTGGAGAAAAAAATTCTCCTAAGGATATTACCCACAAAATGGTGGGTAACATCTAGCTCCAACTGGGACGTAATCTCTCGAAGAAGTGGGCAAAGCTACTCGAACGGGAGGTCACGAGAACTCCAACAATCTCTTGGTTACTGTAGACCTGTCATCTACACATATAATAGATGGAAAAACACGGGGCAGCATGCTTTCGTGATGTCTCATGATCGCACATGCTAATATGTTAGTTTATAAAATCAACAAAAAATAAAATATGAAAATATGCATCTATCTACCATGAGAAAATCATATGATGTTATTTCTTATGCAAAAATCAACATGCAATGCATCCTACTCTAACATGCATAACATAGAATGCCAAGTGCTAGTTATAATCATAGACCCAATGCAACCAACATGTCAATTGATCAATACAAGAATGCATGCTTCCACGATTATTTTTGTAGTGGACCTAGCAATACGAATGGGAACAATGATATGAGGGGTTGTGAGGGAGGGAGGTGGGAAAAAAAGAGACCCACATGCCATAGGAAGGAACCTTATAAGAAGGAAAAGACACCAGTCGAGAGGATTGGATTGATCCTCCAACGAGGAGATGGAAATGTCAATGGGCAAGTATATGAATCTTTGATGAAGAACTATCCCAGGCCGATCACCCTTAGGGTAAGAAGGAGTGAAAGACTTAGACATGTTTAGGATGATACTATTTTGGTCATTGGGAAAACAAGAAGTGGACCCATCATCGTATTTGGCGAAAAAACATGATTCTTGGTCATTCATAGGGGGAAGCAGCTCTTCATCAAGACTAGGAGAATGAACATCATCACAAACACCTATTTCTAGGGCAGGGGAGGAACGCTCAAACATGAAGAAAAACCCTTTATCGGTGGCATGGCCTAGGGAAACGTCTTCCTCAATTTCTTCTATTTTAGAGTCATCAAAATTTCCCACAATCTCGGAAGGCTCTTCTTTGATTGAATCATCTTGGAACATAAAGAAGATACCTTTCCAACCACTAAGAAGGGCTTCATAAGGACCCACATTGTTATTCAGAAGGGGTGGAGCATTTTCTTCTTCCCTGAGCTCATTCTTATGGTCTTGAGAAACCATGGGGTCTTCATTTCTATAATCATACCCAATTCCCCAATCAACAACCCAAAAGTCACTCGTAGATTCTTCGTTTATTCGACTATCATGTTCTTACTCAGAATCCTCCCATTCTTCACTATATATCTGGTGTTGGTTACGGTGCCATTCATTCTCTTCTTTAGTCAGGGAGGACTTTTCCTCCTTCATCTGTTCTCGAAGAATGATCTCTAAGGTATTTACTACATGATTTTGATAAAATGCCTCAAGAAGATGGTCATCGGTAGGACTCTCTTTATATTCATTCTTCGTGTTACGAAGCCTTTTTGATTGCTCACAATAGTGGGAGAAAATATCTTGGGAGTTATATGTGGCCATCAATTTTGCTGCAAGACTTTTCATATTCCATCATCCATTCTTGTAATGTCTTAGGGCTCTCAGGGTTGAGATATTCCTCATTATCCTTAGAGGACATGCCTTCCAATTCATCAGTCTCTCCTTTGGCACCATCATTAAAGTATGCATCAATAAGAGACCCTTCCTCAAGCATAAAACCATATTCAATAACTTCCTTCTCTCGAAGGGCCATATCTAACATTTGGGATATGTCCTCATGAGATCGGAAACTCGACCCTTCTTGCAACAAGAAGTGCGTAGTCAACATTGGAAGAGAAGGAATGCTTTTAGTTTTTCATGACTCAAGCCAATCGGTACTTGGGCCATGGATAGGACAAACAATTCCATTTGGTCACAAGGTTGAGTTACGTTTTGCTTTGAAAGGTACCTTATGAACCTTACCACGTGGTTGGCTGCGGAATGTGGATCCCCATCGAACATTGGCATATTCTTCATGGATTTGGATGAAGGATATCTTGGTGTCCCTGTCATATCTATGGCGGGAATATATGTGGTCAACATGTTGCTGGGTCCTTAATGACATGGGAGTCGCCAGGGTGAATGAAACTGCCTTAACAAATGCTTGCTTCACCCTACAAGCATTGAATTTGAAGTTTGATGAAGAACTAGGGCTTCGTTCTTCCCATGGAGTCGCCAATAATGTTATGTCTGTTGGAATTTCTAAGTCTAACTGTTAGAAATCCTTTCTGTACTTTCTGATTTATTTCTTCCTACTTGTTCTGTTAATTAACAAGTTATTTACTATGTAAATACTGAAAATAAATACAAGTATAGTCTCAACACATACAAATAATCAACTAAAGGAAAAACAAGCACACAAGTGACACCGTTATTTTTGGACTAATGTCCCCAAAAAAACCCAATGCAGGAAAACCGGTGCAGCTATCTGAGGGTTTTATTATTAAGTAGTTTCAGAATAAAATCTGGGTGCCAGAAATGGCTCACCCAACAGAGAATGCCCTCGGTAGTAGTACCTCTCAGTCTGAGACAGATATCAGCCCCAATCTGCCCCACACAATCTCCTAGCGTCAACCTCTAGGGTCTGCGTCAGCCTCTCTGGCCTAGCGTCTACCCAAAGTCAGTCTCTCTGGCCTAGCGTCAACCTCTCTGGGCTCTGCGTAAGCCTCTGGAGCCTTTGCATCTCCCACACCGGCCCTCCTCAGGCTCTCCGCAGCTCCTGGCTGCCTCTGCGTGGCCTTTGGCTGCTTTTGTGTGGCCTCTAGCTGGCTCTGCGTCAACCCTCTCCCGACTTCTACGTTGATGCTCCCGGTACTATCTCTATCTCTCTGCTACTGCATTCACTGCCCCTCAGCTACAACTCTGATCACTCCTTCGATTTCCTCAGCAAGCATTGCCCCAAAAAATTGAATTCTTGATCAACTCGGTGTATTCTCCAAGTGACCCTCAAGCCTCCTCTTATACTTTTCTCGTTGACAATTCAATGGCCGAGATTAAGTCCCTAATCAACGACTAACATTAGATCTGGCTTGATCCATGACTTTTGGACCATCCTAACTCAATTTTATATTCAATGGATCTCTTAGCCCATTGGCTACCATCTCTGCTAACAAAAAGTCGAATTGCTCCCTCTCTCCTCTGCGCAACTTCTATGCTGGCCTACACACTCCCTTTTGGAGTTAGTAGATATGCGCCTCACTATTGCTACTCAACAACTGAGAAATATAATTCCTTTGCTCGGAATTCACTTAGGAAGAAATTCTCTCAAAAGGTGTCTTCTTCCTTCTTCTGACGTTTTTCTGCTCCTGCAACTGCTGTAGAAAATTGTGTCTCACTTGAAGACTACTCAACGCTAGATCTGTTGCTGCACTGCTCCCTTTGCCACTGACAAAACACGAACTAGAAATCTTACCTCTTTGTCAACTCACTAAGAGAGAGATTTTCCTCGAGAATCTTGCCCTCCTAGCTTGTATTGCGCAATCCCTCTAAGGATTCGATTGGCTCCCTATGTAGCACTTCAATCTCCCTCCTCTTCAATGCTGGGCTTTTCCGGTCTGCTCTGTTGCCTCACCTACGCTCTGATACCATGTGAAAATCTGGAGACCAAAATCCCTACTGCAACGATCTGATGTTATTTCTCCTGCTTGCTAATTCGCTTACAAGTTATTACACAGTAAACATTGAAATAAATACAACTGCAACCTTCACAACATAAATAATATGCGGAAACAAGAACTGAAGAAGAAGAAATAACACACACAAGTGACACTGTTGTTTTTGGACAAATGTCCCTGGAAAAACCCAATGCGGGAAAACAGATGCAGCAACTGAGGGTTTGTATTATTATGCAGTAGTTTTTGAATACAATCTTTGGATTTCTTACTGGCTATTCGATACAAAGAATCTGACTGGTAGAGAAATTAGTGAGAAATACCTCACACTATCACTGGAGATCCGACATTGGTCCAACCACTAAATGGCAAGCCCCACACTGCCTCTGCGCTGCCTCTGCATCAACCTATGTAGTCTAGCGTCATAGCTACTAGGCTCTGTATCACCCTTCTTGCTAGTCGATTTGCCTCTAGAACTTCGACTCTTTGTCCTTCCGGTCTCAGAACCTGACTTCTAGCTCTAGAACTCAACTCTCCAACAAATTTCGAATCTCATCTCAGGCTTTGTGCGGCCTCTGCGTGGCTCTACGCTGCCCAGCATGGCATTGCACTACCTCCTTTGCAATGTATCCCCGGATTAGGAAACTTTCCAACCAAACAACTATCTCTGCCCCTCACTGCAAGAAATCTCCTTGATGACCTCTCTGGCAGCTGCTGCATTGCTCCCTTGAGAAAATTGATCTCTGATCTCTCACTTGATGTGTTTTCCAAATGCCCATCAAGCCTCTTTTGATAATCCTCTCGTTGATTAGTCAACAACCCAGATTAGATTCTAATCAATGGCTCTGATTATTTTGACTTGATTCTCGTATTCTTCTTGAAGTTTCATCCCGAGTTTAATTAATACCTTTTAATTATTTTAATTTCCTAAGTTTAGACTTAGGCATCCGTTAAAAATAATTAACTATTTTAATAAAACCGTCTCCATGTGGAATTTCTCAAAACGATTTCTAGGTATTCTAGAATACATGTGTCCTAGCTTCCCTGCAAATTTTGAGGTTTAGAGCACATCCAATGCTACCAGAAATCAACAAGATGCAGTGATCTTGGTAAATTTTAGTTAAATGCCTAGTCTAAGTGTAACCTTCCTTTAACTATTTTGAAGCTGGGCTCCAAGGTAGGTTATGGGAAGGAGGCTAACAGGAAGCAGGCTAGGGCTTGAGTAATGATACCTTCTGTTAGGCTTCTATCACCTAATGCGTCTGGTGCTGCAGACATTGTGTCTTTGATGACTATAAGGTCATTGTGTTAACCACCAAAGAGTTGCCGAGGCCCCTCAAGCTAGATAAGAAGGGTTGTCCTATGTCTCTAATCTAGCTTATCCTAGGAGGTAAATTATTAATGCAAACCTAGATCTAGTATGCTTATGCAAGAGATTATGAATGAGATTTATCATGAGTTAAGATTTTCTTAAGTTGTTTAAGTACTTAATTAGAATCTTTTTACGAGTACTTAATAGTGAATTGCAATCTTAGACAAGATAAAATGTTTAGAGATACAAGTGTAAACTGCAACAATATTCCACAAGATACCTAATAACCCAAGATGCGAAATGCTTAAAATAGTCAATCAAGATGCTAATCACAGATTTATGGCAGTTTATACCAGCAATACCACTTCAGAAAATTCAGATCTTATCAATGTTGTAACACAATCATAAACCTTTTCAAATGATGAAACTTTCCCAACACATAAAACCATAAAATTTCCAATTTGACAAACAATGTAAATTAGCTTCTGTAGCACACTTTATGATGGTGTATTTAGTCATATTTCGGATCTGATTTTAAAATTACAGCAGTGAAAAAATACAGTTCAGCAAGTTAAAGATTGCAAAAATAGATGGTCAATATGCCCAAAAATAGTAAAAGTGCACTAGAACTTGAAATTCTCAGTTTTTAGGGCTTTTAGGATATGTGATTCAGAAATTTCAGAACTGATAAAATTAGTCATAGATCAGCAAGTTAAAAATACTAAATATGCTTCCCAAAATATCTAAAAATAGTCAGTTTTTGCCGGAAACTGAAAATTTCAGTTTTGGCCCTTATTAAGTATTTGATTAAGAAATTTCAGATCTGCAGAAAATTACAGTTATGCCGAAAAATCCAGCAAGCTTAAATGTTAGATCGAGGCCAAAACTCAAATGTCGAAGAGGCCAAAATTTGTGAAAATGAAGATTTTGCAATTTTAAATGATTTTGACCATTTAGTTTATGATTTTAAGGCCTAATGTTAATTTTGATAAAAATGGTATGTTTTATGCTTAAGCACAATTTACTTCAATGTTTTCCTTTCGCAACCCAATGACAATTTCCAGTTATATCCAGTAGCAATCACATTAAATTATAAACATTGACAGTAAATGAAGATAGAACATAAAATCATATGCAGAAAACAAGCCAAGACAAGAAGACACAGGATGTGGCAGATGCCAGGGACAAACCCCAATGTGGGGAAACCCTTTGATCAAATTTTCTTATTATTTCTCAATAGTTCAGTAGAGAGAGAGTGTATAAATATCATAAATGCAACCCAAAACAGATTTGCCAAATCAACAGTCAAACCAATAGTCAATGCAACCCTAACTAGAAAGTCAACAATGGTCAAAGATCCCCCAAAATGTCCTCCAAGCAGCTCGATCAACAACATTCCAATTCGGCCTTCCACGAGAGCCAAAGTCAGCCCAAAATAATTCGGTCAAACCTAGTCAAAGGGTAGAGAAACACTATTGTAATTTTTTGCAGTCAATTCTAAAGTCAGCCTGAAGTCAACGGTGATCAAACTATCCCAAACTCCTCGATTTTTGTGCTAATAAATGCGGCCTAGAGAAATCAGAATTCTGGCACAAACACTGAGGTCAAGGCTTGTAAAATCCCCCTTGGTCATTACTCTGAAACTTCACCCTGTTTTGACCAAAAAAAACTCGGCTTCCTGCCACATGTGCGAAGAAGTGACGCTACCTCCAAGAAGTACAAACCAAACAAGAGAAGAGAGAGATGATGTAATGTGTGATGAGTGAGTGTCCAAATGAGGGAAGGGTCACTCCTATTTATACAATTCGTTGAGGGTGAGGAGACCTATCTATTGGGCTTCATGAGCCTACATTTTATTGCGACTGACTTTGACCATTTTTTCATAAGAAGAATAAATTCATAATTCCATTTCTGCTTGTCAGAATGAGATGATGTTTATATCAAAATTGTACCTCTCCGAAAGAGGAATCCAATGCAAGAATCATCTCCATCATATGAGCTGTCCTAAGGTGGAAGTTGGCCCTAGTTGCCAATTTTAACACTCCCTCTCAACTATGGAGAATTCCACTTGCCAATCCATCATCATGCTAACCTGTCATCTTGAACCATCATGCCATCACTGCTCTGCTCTTCTATGTTGAACCATGAAGTAATAATGAAGAAGAAGTGATCGAGAGTGTATCATACCACTCTCCACTGACTAAAGTTAGTCCTTGATCCCATATCATGTTGTTGAACACCATGCATCCAAGTCATAGGGAGTATGGCAGTACACAATGCGTCCATCGGTAGTGCTATGGCCCCTAACCAATTTTTCCCAACTCATTGGCTAGATGAGAGGTACTTCCCATGAGTCCCAGACTCTATGGGTAGGATGTGTGTTGGGGCATCAACAGCAGAAGGTGAACCACTCATACTGCTCATATGCCATAGGAGAAGGTGAACCACTCATCCTATGCATATATCAATCATAGGGGACGATGAACCACTCACCCTACATGCATGTGTCCGTTTAGGCGAAGGTGAACCACTCACCATACACACATGTTAACGATAATGGGGTATCACAGGGTAAGGTGAGCCACTCACCTTGTATCCAGCGCACCATTAGGGGAAGGTGAACCACTCACCTTGTATCCAGCGCACGATTAGGGGAAGGTGAACCACTCACCCTATGGACGCTCATAGGTAGCTCCAAGAAGTACGCCATGCCCTTAGGAGTTACCAGAGGTCTGTGTCCAACTCATACGGGACCCTCTTAAGAGGATTGTTTCACAACTCCAAGTCTCTCTCGAAAGGTTAAGAATTTGACCTTCCCGAAAGGCTTCGTGAGAATGTTAGCAACTTGCTCATTTGTCCTGATGTGTTGGAGCCTAACTGCTCCTTGTTGTACCATATCCCGGATAAAGTGGTACTTGATATGAATGTACTTGGAGTGGTCATGGAAGACTAGATTCTTTGATAGACGAATCCCACTCTGGTTGTTGCAGAAGATCACGATGGTATCTAGCACATGCTCAAACAGCTCACTGAAGAGCTTCCTCAACCAAACTGCTTCACAACAGGCCATACTCGCAGCGGTGTATTCGGCCTCGGCGGTGCTTAGTGCAACCAATTTCTGCTTCCTGCTCATCCAAGATATAGAAGCAGACCCCAAAGAGAAGCAACACCCAGACGTGCTCTTATGATCCACCACATTGCCAGCCTAGTCAACGTCTGTATATCCATGTAGTGTCAAATCCCAGGCAGTGTATCTTATTCTATAGTGGATTATGCCTTGGAGATATCTCAAGAGATTCTTGGCAGCAATCCAATGAATGTGATGAGGCTTGACCATATATTGACTCAACGTGTTCACAACGAAGCATATGTCAGGACGGGAGTTGACCAAGAACATCAATGCCCTCACAAGTTGATGATACTCGGAAGGGTTCGCCAATCCGGGCCTAACAACACTTCCACATAGCTTCTTGAAGTTGAGTTCCATCGAAGTAGTCATGGATGTGCAGTCCACTATCCCACATCTCTCAATTAGCTTCACAATATATTTTCCTTGAGAAAGGAAAATCTCACCTAGCTTCTGCCAAACCTCCAACTCGAGTAAATAATGCATCAGTCCTAGGTTCTTCATCTCGAACTTGGAAGCCAAGTCCCTCTTGCATTGATGAATGAGAGGGTCATCACTTGTCAAAAAGAGATCATCCACATAAAGGACCAGAATGAGAGGTTTGTCCTTTTCAACCTTGAAATATAGGTTCGGGTCAGCATTGCTTCTTGTAAATCCCAGTTTCATAAGATTGCTATCGATCCTCTCATACCAAGCTGTAGGAGCTTGCTTCAACCTATAGAGGGCTTTCTTCAATCTGCATACATTTGTCTAACGATCTTGAACCTTGAACCCCTCAGGTTGTTCCACATACACTTCCTCCTTAAGAAAACCATGCAACAAGGCAGTTTTGACATCCATCTGATGCAGGTTCCATCATTACAAAGCAGCAAGGGCTTTGATCGAACAAATGGTGGTATATCAGGCAACCGATGCAAATATCTCATCATAGTCTACTCCTTCCTTTTGAGAGAAGCCTCGAGCTACAAATCTAGCCTTGAATTTCTCAGCACTCCCATCAGCTCCATGTTTGATCTTGTAGAGCCATTTTGAAGTGACCACGGACTTATCCTTGGGTCTGGGAACCACATCCTAGACATCATTCTTCATGATCGACTCGCACTCTTCGTTCATCGCATCCTTCCAAACTTGTTGCTTCACGACTTCTTCAAATGTATAAGGCTCAGATTGTACAATGGTATTCATGGCAACTAAGTACCCTTGGTATCTATTTGTCTTCTTGCTTTCACGAAATGTCCTCCTCTATGCAATGAGTTTCTCAGTATCTACAAGAGTATCTTTGAGCCACAAAGGCCTCTTCCTTGTAGTAGAGGGCTCACTAGGAGGTGTATCAATAAGATCCATCAAACCTTCAACATCGAGCATCGGTTCATCGAACGGAGGTTCATCCGGCTTTCCTGCATCATCATCATCATTGTTCTTCCTAGGAATAGGAAGATCTCAGATCTTTCTAAGTGGAAAATCTTCATCAAAAGTGACATCATGACTTAATTCCACTTTCCTTTGATCAGACACATAGATTCTATATGCCTTTGAAGTTTCATTGTAGCCCGCAAACATTCCTTTCTTCCTAGATGCATCTAGTTTGTTTCTTTTCTCTTTTGGCACATGAAAGTATATGGGACAACCAAATTTCTAAAATGGTTAACATCAGGTTTCTTACCGGTGAATGCTTCTTCGAGTGTCTTGAAGTCTAAAGCTTGATGTGGGCATCAGTTTTGGACATACACAATAGTGTTGGCTGCTTCTCCCCATAAGAGATTCGGAAGGCCTTGATCATGAAGCATAGCCCGGGTGGTTTCACCGATAGTACGATTCTTCTTTCGGCAAACCTTTTTGTTCTGGAGTATAAGCAGTTGTAGTCTACCTCTTAATGCCAGCTTCTCTACAATAGTCTTTGAATTAATTAGACTCATATTCGGTCCCATTATCGGTCCTCAGTATTTTGATCTTCTTCCTTGTTTGATTCTTGACCAAGGCTTTGAAGAAACACAACCATTTGAATATTTTATCCTTCTTTAAGAAATAGATCCATGTCTTGTGAGACAAGTCATCCACAAAGATAGAATAATACAACTATCCACCCAAAGATGACACGGGCAATATACTTGATAGATCAGAATGGACCAATTGAAGAATATCAGTAGTTTGAGGCTCACTTGAGGGGAATGGTCACCTTGTATGTTTTCCAACTTCACATCCCTGACAAACACCTTCATGATTCAAGTTGAATTTGGGCATCCCTGTGACCATCTTCCTTACATCGGGTAAGGCTTTAAAATGAAGGTGAGCAAATCTACAGTGCCATAATTCGGATTAAAGAGAAGTATCACAAGTCATTGCTCTCAACGGACTTCCTCCAACCTGATAAAGACCTTCAACCCTGAATCCGAGAGTGAATGCATCTCTTGGATTCCTTTGCCAAATATGAACCTTCCCATTAATGAATGACACCTTGAAACCCTTATCTTCCATCACAGAAATAGAAACCAAGTTCTTTTTCAAATCATGTACATATAGCACTTCTTGTAAGTGGAGGATTTAACCATGATTTAAGTGAAGGGTAAGAGTCCCAATTCCTTTCACGGGATAAATGGCATTATCCCCAATTATAATCTCCATATTTGTCTTCTTTTCAGCCAAGTTAGAGAGGGTCTCCTTGTACCTAGTGAAGTGCCTTGAGGCACCACTATCAATCAACCAATGGTCCAATGTATTTGGAGGAGAGGTGGTGGAGAGGGCATAAATAAGATAAAATTCTTTTTGCTTTACAACATTAACTTCATCATACCTGGAGTTTCTCGACTTCTTGGGAGGACGACCACCTCCATTTCGAGCAGCAAGAGCATTCCTCTTTCCTTTGTTATTGAACCTGTCGTTCCTTTGATTGCCATTGCCCTTGAAGTTGTTGTTGTTATTATTGTCATCATCTCTTGGAGTATCCTTGTTTTGAGGACAATCTCTAGCGAAGTGGCCAAACCGGTTACAATTGAAGCACCTTCCTTTTCTTCCTTCTTTGAATCTCGGCTTGAACCCTTGTCCTTAATTCTTTGGACCAACATTGTTCCTTCTCTTAGAATGAGTGGAGAAAGCAATAGGATTGTTTCCATTTGAGGGCTTGTCTCTTTCCATCATCCTTATTTGTTATTGAGCGCATTTGGCCAATAGTTCATCAAATCCCAGAATCTTGTCATTGTTGAGAATGGTAGTGTTGAACATATCCCAATCTCTTGTAAGGCCTCGAACTGCAATAAGAGAGAGTTCCTTGTCACCAGTGATTTCACCAATAAATAGGAGATAATTCTTGATCTCGATAATTCTCATGAAGTAGGATTGGATGGATTCCCGTCTATCCATCTTGATATCTTTCAGCTTCTTCTTGAGAAAGAGAATTTGATTTGCATTGTTCACTTTGAACATCCCAACCAACTTTTCATACATCTCCTTAGATGTTTCCAAAGCAGAAATATATGAAACCAAAGGCTCATGAATGGAATCAACAATAATCTTCTTAGTTTTTACCTCACCTTTCTTGTACTTGGTTTGAGCAACAACCACTGCATTTGAAGGAGGCTTTGCCGTTCTTCCTTTGACACAGTCCATGGCATCATTCTCTTCCAAAGTGAAATCCAAAGTCATCTTCCATGCATGATAGTCAGACTTGTCCTTAAGCTTGTCCTCGGATTTGAAGAAAGATGTAGTTGTCATTGGGACTAGTTCCAAGTCCTTGTTCAACAACTTTTCTTAGTGATTTCTTTACTTCACTCTTGCTTGGGCTTTGTTTTTACCTGAGCTCTGATACCGTGTTAATTTTGATAATAATGGTATGTTCTATGCTTAAGCACAATTTACTTCAATGTTCCTTTAGGAACCCATGACAATTTCCAATTGTATCGAGTAGAAATCATATTAACTTATAGACATTGACAGTAAATGCAGATAGAACATAAAATCATATGCAAAAGACAAGCCAAGACAGGATGACACAAGATGTGGCGGATGGCAGGGACAAACCTCAATGCGGGGAAACCCTTCGGTCAAATATCATAAATGCAAGCCCAAAACAAATCTGCCAAATCAACAGTCAAACTAGTAGTCAATGTAGCCCTAGCCAGAAAGTCAACGATGGTCAAAGTAGCCCCAAAATGTCCTCCAAGCAGCTTGGTCAACAACAATCCAATTCGGCCTTCCAGGAGAGTCAAATTCAGCCCGAAACAATTTGGTCAAACCCAATCAAAGGAGAGAGAAACACTGCTGTAATTTTATGCAGTCAAATTTGAAGTCAACACTGGTCAAACTGTCCCAAAGTCCTTGATTTTTGTGTCAATAAATGTGGCCTAGAGAAATCAGAATTCTGGCCCAAAAACCAAGGTCAATGCTAGGAAAATCCCCCTTGGTCAACATTCTAAAACTTCGGCCTGTTTTGACCCAGAAAAACTTGGCCACCTGCCACACGTGCGAAGAAGAGAGTTTGCCTCCAAGAAGTACAAACGAAACAAGAGAAGAGAAAGATGATGTGATGTGTGATGAGTGAGTATCCAAATGAGGGAAGGGTCTCTCCTATTTATACAATTCGTTGAGGGTGAGGAGACCCATCTATTGGGCTTCATGAACCTACATTTGACTGAGGCCAACTTTGACCATTTGTCCATAAGTAGAATAAATTCATAATTCCATTTCCGCTTGTCAGAATGAGATGATCTTTATATCAAAATTGTACCTCTCCGAAAGAGGAATCTATTGCATAATCATCTCCATCATATGAGTTGTCCTAATGTAGAAGTTGGCCCTAGTTGCCAGTTTTAACACCTAATTATTAGTAATTTGCTTGCTGTAATAAAAATACAAAAAACTAGGGTTTAGAGGTCAAACCCTAGGCTCAAGGCCTTGAAGATCCCACTGTTGAAAATCGTTGAAACTTTGGGATTAGTTTGCCACTTGAAAAATAAGAATTTTGAGACCATAATCCTGCAAAACCGCCAAGTATTTAGCCTCAAAACTTCAGATTAGGGTTTCAAGGCAATTTTAAGGCAAAAGAGGCCAAGAAAAGAAGAACAAGGCAAAGGGAGACAAATTTGCAGGGATAAAAGAGCTAGGATGGTAGATTGGGGACCAAAGATGAAAAATAAGGCCACGAGAGGCCAACGCTATGCCTAGTAAGGCTAGCATTGGGGATGAGGAGGGTATGGAGGCCTAGGGCAAGGCCTAAGGCCTGGAGGCTAAGGATAGGGAGCAGAGGAGGCTGATTCCTCAAAACCCCACAACAAGGCCCTAAACCAAGATGTTGAAGGGAGGGAGGCTGACAGTGAGGCTTAGGAAGGCGAATCGGGGCCTAGAAGTCATGAAAAGTTTGAAACCCTTGCTCAAAAAAATGTATGCTTTAGCTCTTTTGATTTTCCAATTTTTTTCCGTGGGAAACTTGCAAAAAATTTCCAAGAAACTAGATCTTACCCTCAAGGGCCTAGATCTAGCTCTTCTCCCACTTAGTTTCTCGATCTAACTTGCAAAAATAAAAATAGAAGCACCCAAACCCCAATATATACAGAAGTAAAAGTAAAACCCCAACCCAAATTACAAAAATAATTTGCAAATTTAATTTACCAAATATACATGGGTTTTTAAAATAGATTTTGAGAAAATAATTTTATGATATTTTCTCTTGAAAGAATGGCTAAAATGCATAAGAAAAATTAATGTTCACTATAGCCCAAGCGAAGATTCAATCCCTCATATAAAAACTAGAGATCCAAGCAAAGTAATCCTTGCCCACAGTCTGTGAACTTGGAGACCAAGGATTGAGTAGCTACACACACTATGTATTATCTCAAAATAACAATATAAAGCACCACATAGGAAGCCAGTAGTCAATACATACCACAAATCAACGACAAGAACATGTCAAGTTGCACCCTAAATTTTTTTATTATAGTAGAAAAAATAGTTCCCAGCGGCACAATAGTTTACAAAACGCTTCAACAACAATTCTAGCCAGAGATCAAGATGACTAGAGACTCATTTGACTCTCTAATTTATAGTTAAATTCTCCAAATGGAAAAATAACAATGAGTTTCTTTGATCTTTGTCAAAATAATCTTGGTCGTTGATAAACACTTCAAAATCTTTTAATCTTGGCCCTTGATTTTTTATTTTTGAGAAATTTTCGAATTTATCATTTAATTCCATTTTAATTAGCTCAAAATTAATTATTTAGAGCTAATTTCTTCAAAAAATTGACTTTGACTTAAACACCAAGATTCAATGATCCAAATTTTATTGAAAAATACAATATTGGCTTGGTGGAGGACCTTTACAAATTGACTCTTTTAAGACCCACGAATTTTTCCATTTGGAGAATTTATTTTCCTTAGACAATTTAATTTGACTGTAATTAATTAATTTTCTGGTTTAGGATTTAATTTTAGTTTGCCAGAAATATTAATTAATTTACACATGAGGGGATTAATTATTTTTCCAACCCTCTAATACATATGATTTTTCATTTACAAGACTCAAAGAGGGAATACACATTCGTCTTAGACCCTTAAGACGCATAACCCATCTGCGCCAGAATATGATCTAGTAAACCAAGTGATTTGTAATAGAATAATTTAGCCAAATAGCTTAAATTATTCCAACCCACTTTTACATTAGAATCGACTAAAACACTAGGACTCACCTAATAATTCGACAATAAATTCCACCCTAGCTTTGGGGGTTTAAGCTGGAGGGAAAAAACTCTTCTGATTAGGCGTGTCGAAAAACACAGCTAATCAGTGAGGTCAAAAAACTTCCTAGGATGGAATTTGTCATCAAATTATAGGCTTACCTAGGTTGTTACATAGACTCAAGGTTTACTAAGATCATTTGCAATATATAACTTGCAGAATGGGATGACCATGACACATGGACTACTGATATGTGATCCGGTCCTTGTTGAAAAAGCTGGTACTTCCGCTTCCTTGGAAATTTAACAATTTCAGTACAACATGACCCAATGGACAAATGTAGACCCAAATGGGGAATATGTGAAAAGGGCTTGTAGTGAGCAGAGGGGAGTGAAATATATGATTTCGGGAAGTGAGACTACGCAACCAAAATCAAGGTTTCCCATGTAGTGCAATTCTTAAATCTAATAGCTAGTAAACGAGATCCCACGGGAATAGGATACAGGATTAACACCCTAGTTGAGGTAAGGGAACAAGAATACAATCAAAGCCCTTTCTTCTTCCAAGTTGCCCAATAATTCATGCCCAAGTGTGCCCTAGAAAAGCAAGCACAAACACCAATTACATAATGAAAGATCATACCTTTGGGGTTGTATAGCCCACCTTCAAACATACGATCATGACAGATAAGCGAGGGTACACAATCGCTGGCTCAGGTGGCAGAGAATGGTAGCACATCATAGCTATCAAGTGGCTGCAAAGGGTTGTTGACTACCGACTGAAGACAAATCTTAGGAGAAAATTTATTCTATAGGGGTTCACCCACTGGTGGTGGGTAGTTACCTTTTCAAGAGCAGTGAACCTTGTTCATATACAGGTTGTCCTTAGTATTAAGGTCCTCGTATAATTTGTCAATTTTCTTAAGGGCCATAACTAGGGTTTCCTCGACCTGATCTTTATGTTTGCTCTTTTTGGTTTCAACCTTAGCCCTAGTGGGATCAAACCTTTCAATTTTGGCAGCGTTTAGATTTTGTTTGATCTCAATGACAATCTCATTTGCTTCAACAAATGTTTTAGGTTTCTTATCCCTCTGTTGATAAGTTAAGTGTCCCCCAACAACCTTAATGAATTTATCTAATATTTGAGCTTCGGTGGGCTTAAGGTGAACAAGGATGTCTCTGACAATCCTATCAAACATTTGGACAAACACCCTAACACTTTCATTGCCTTTCTTTGCCATGTTGTAAATTTTTTCAAGGTTAAAAGCTCCATTAGCATTTGATGCCCATCTTTTCTTTAAAACTTCGTCAAAATTGTCAAAGTCACCAATATTGGCTGGAGGGAGACTAAGGTACCATTCCCTAACATTTCCCTCGGAGGTTGAAGTAAATAGCATGATTACCAGATCCTCATCGTCAATCCCTCAAGGGCTTGTTGCCCAAAAGAGGTCGTCCACATGGGTTTCAACACTTTGATTAGCCGTCCCTTTGAACTTGGGTAACCATTCATGATATTTCTCAGGCAAAGGATCAGCGTTATCACTCAATTTCAAGCGTTTGAAAGCAACAGTAAGATATCTTTTGGTCTTAGGGGCATTAGGTTGGTTTTGATTTGATTAATGTTGGGATTCCTGTTGATATTTGTGTTATCAACTTGCTCAAATTCAGGGAGTAGGTTAGTTCTAATAGGTGATGGAGTTCTCTCCCCTCTCTTTGTAGTGGCCCTAGTTCTAGGAGGAATTGTCTCTTCAAATTCTTCACCTCCAAGAAAACTAGGGGTTTTAAGCAGTGGAGTCGCCAGAAGAGGATCTATATTGTCGCAATATGAATCGCCTCTTCAAATGTTCAAACCAAGGAGGTAGACCTGCTTCCTCCCCAAAAACAGCGCCAAGACTGTCGCTGCACAAATTAGGAGGCCTTGTAAATAGGCAAAAGGCTAGAAGGCACAACGACACTTGGGACAGAGGCTCATTGTCACCACAACCTTGGTCCCTTACTCTTCTCGGATTTTCACAGACGTGAGGAGTCCCAGTATGACTCACTTGTGATAGATATGTGTCTATGGTAGGTTAGAAGTGAGGGAAGGTGGTTCATTCAATGGAATGGTTCAACAAAAGTGCGAGCTTTGGGAGAGGCTAGTAAGACTTTCCATGAAAAACCCCTTTGAAAGATGGCTACACCAGAGCTAGGGTTGATATATATAGCGAGATATGAGTTCATCCAAGGTCAAGGTAGATAGGAGAAAAGGCAATTAACAATGTTCCACCAAGACTCCGGTGCGGGGAGATGCACAGGGGGGATGTGTGGGAGTACCCTCAAATTTTAGGGAAATTTCAGGGGTGTGGCAGGACGTCGAGGTATATATATATAATTCAAATTCATATTCATTGTTCAATAATGAAAGCATAAATATTAAATAGACTAATAGTAATATGGATACCAATACATTGAAAATTGAAATTTGATCCACGCATAAAATTTAAATTCATAATTGAATTAAATAATGACATACATTGATCCATCCTCATCTTTCATTTTGATACATACATCATTCATATGACATACTCATTATTCATCCACACCATGAGATTCAATAAAAAAAAATTCAATAATGAAATATTCAAATACATTGATCCATATCATTCATCATTCTAAAATCTAAATTGAAAGCAAAACATACTAGTATATTACTATATACTATATACTAGACACTGAATTTTCGAGGGGGGATGCCTAGACTCACCCCTTTTGGGGAGTCTCGTCCCCCACATTGGGGAACCACACCCTCTTGCATCTCCCCAAAAAGGGTGCGCGGGGAATGCACCCCTAGTAGACTCCCCATCTCGGGTGCATGGGGTATGAGGGGTGCGTGCATCCGATCCTGGGGGACGCGTCCCCGTGGAACACTGACAATTAATGATCCACTTCAACAAGTACTAAAGCAAATGCCTTCAAAGAAATCCCCAAGTTGAAGGATAAGCTTCTAGATTTCCCTCCTGATGTGATGGCTAGGGCATCAAATTTCCAAAGATTTCACCATTGGAAATCCCCCAAAACTTGAGGATCACTAGAGGAGACACAAAGGAAGAGTTATATCCAAACAAAATTCAAAACTTCCTTCTCCAAGGGATTTCACACCAAGCCCTAGAGAGGCCTCCTTATCCTTAAAGGGACGAGGAATAGAGGTAAAAAGAGAGATGATTTTCAAGTTAAAGGTGATCACCAAGGATTTAGGATCAATGCCTAACCAAAGGCTAAGGAGTCCATGATAATCTCAATTTTGGCAACTTGCTCTTTTAAGGAGACCTAAAGAAGTAGCTTCACTGCCCCTAATGGAAGCAACTACACAACACCTCTAGGTATTTATACTTCGATGACACTTGTCAATGGAGTTTCAAGGATGCAAATGCAATAAATCCTCTAGGAACGTTCATTCGTTCACTATCTATGAAGAACGCATGCAAAATTTCTCAATAATTACAAGTTTTAGACAATATTTCATTAATTAGTGCATAGTAATAACCACAAGACAATATTCCATGCATTAGACATTAACAAAATCAGAGATTTATCAATAAAGAGCACGTACAAGATAATGAAGAACATATCCATCCATAACAATGCCAAATAGAATCTCCAAGAAAGATAGCGAATTTATCCAAACATCAAAATTCATCCAAAATCTCCAAAAACCATCCACAACTGTAGGTCCAAAAATATCTAATAGAGGTATTGAAAATCCCAAGTGTGATGCTAGGATGAGACTAGGTCTCTCCTATTTATACAAGAGTTAAGAGTTCAAATTTTGAAAGACAAAGCCCATCCATGTGCCTAATATGCTAAGTAACCCACCCATGGTTACAAGCCAACCATGATAGCTCAAAAATGAAATCGAATTCCCCTCCTAGGCCTATTCAGGGTTGACGTCATGCATGTGTGGAGGCCTTGAGGGGCAACTTTGAAGCCTCATGTGCTAAAAATGTGAGAGAGGGCCTCAAAAAATCATGACGAAGAGGGTGATGTGCTCCTAATGCTGCAAAACATCCCAAGACCCCTATTTGGGCTTTGTGGGCTCTAAATGGGTCTCATGGGTCTCCAAGTGTCTCAAGATCAAGTCAATGCTCCATCAATGAGGGCTAGAAGATGACACATGCCCTCCCATGTCTTCCTAGGCAAAGACATAACCTCTTATGGGCCTTGGAAGAACTGCCAAGTGTCGAGTGTAATGTGTAGTCGGCTTGGGCAACGTGGTCCAAGTGCATCATCATGTCTAAATAATTGGGGCATGAGTAAGCAAATGGTGGTGTTGTAGAAGCCCATCTTTTGGCAATCAATGCTCTACATGGATAGAGATCCATGACTCTCAACGGGCACCCTACAAGTGCCGTTGTGATTCTCTGGAGGGCTTGGATCCCATATAGGGAGGCCAAGTCCAAGATGACAACCCTCCTGCAATCCTATATAAGATCCAATGCGTCTCCTCACCTTCCAATACAATGATTCATTAGTACAATTGAGTAAATAAACTTGCTAATCAAGGGCAGAAGTGGACACGTCATATTGGGTTTCCCTTCCAAATTTGGGGCTTTGAACATGTGCTAGTGTTACCATCTTGGGTAGGCAAGGTTAGTGAAGGACCCTATTAGGCGGATTCAACCTCCAAGGTAATGACAATTCCTAGGTGCATCCTTCAAATGGCAAGTCTCATGTGAAATAATGATGGAATGAAGTGGGGAGATACGAAAGGCTTTTAGCCACATTCCATGGTACAAGGGTAACTATGATGAGGAAAGCCCACACCTTGGGTATATGAATGCAGGAGGGAGCAGTCATGGTACACGAGTTACCCCAACCTTTGTTTTTCCACCCTTCTTCATTTGCCTTTTGCCTTTAATTGATTTTTTTTCATTTTAATGCTCAGGGCTCAAGGGTATGAGAGCATGATGTGTAAGATGTTGAAGAATGTAACTAGTGTCGGTCTTCATAATTTTACTTGTCAAAAGAAAAATTATTGTTAAATACAATGACTTATTAAAGCATGAGTTTCATGCTTGGGTCAATGTTCTCTAGGTCAAAGCCTTATTGAAAGCTTCTATGTTTTGTCTAGAGTCATTAGAGTCATTGTCATATTTGTTAGATCCTTCTTGGGCTTTTGTATCATGTAAAAGAATTATTTTCGAGTCAAAAAGGTTATTTGTCACCTCCACACCAAGTTGGCCTCGTCCCCCTTAAGTCAGCCTGCATTAGGGCAATTTGACCTAGCAGAAAGGTTATATATAGAGAGGCAGTTCGACCTATTTGGAACATTCACTCAACAAGTTCGATCTTCAAGGAAGAGAGGCAGAAAATAGATTGAAATAGTTGGAGACGGACAAAATTTGTTGGGAAGACCTAATTCGAGTTTTTGAGCTATCTATCTGTCACATGTGCGAAGTTTCTAGGAAGTTGCTGGGGCCGAAATTTTGTGTTTACTACAGGTTTGAAATTATATTGTTGGGGGTCGAAGTTCTGCTGTTGGGGGGCCGAAATTCTGAATTGTAGTTGCTGCTGGGGGGCTGAAATTCTGGATCGTAGTCGCTGCTGGGGAGTTGTTACTTGGAGACTTTGACAAGGATCATCTATTGACTGGAAGGGCTGACTTGGTGGTTGGAAGAGGTCTTTGTCTAGGTCTAAGAGGTCTTGAAGAGTCTCATCTTGATTTGAATCTACTGAGGGAAGAGTTTCACTGGGTTTTCCCCTTGTAGTGGTTTTGCCGTGGCTGAGCGTCTACATCTTGTGTCTCGTGTTTTGTGGTCTTCATATACATATAATTTGATAATTGCTTGATGAAGGATGAACTAATAAAGAAGTAAAAGAAGGCAACATAATTCACAAGTAATTATCAAGAAAGAGAAATCAAACCCTAATTCCTATAAATATTGATTTCTCAACATGATATCAGAGCTAATGATGAAGAAGGTTGAAGATCACTTTGTTGGCTTGGAAGGAAAGGTTACTCCCTCAATGGCAAACTACTTGAAGATGAGATTCAATATCGTAAGAATTAATAGATTTGAGACTTCTGCGATCTACATTTTGTGTGGTTCTCTCTTCCGGATTCATCATCAGGATTAGATATGTGAAGAAGTTAGAGAATGATGTGTAATAAATAAAGGAGATGGTAGGGATAGTAATGTAAAGAGCCGAAAGTGAAAACGGTGTGTGTGTGTGTGTGTGTTTTAATTTTGAT
>APFE031047465.1:29920-50134 GCA_000404065.3 Pinus taeda | reverse complement strand
CACACCATTTTCACTGTCGGCTCTTTACATTACTATCCCTACCATATCTTTTATTTATTACACATCATTCTTTGACTTCTTTACATATCTAATCCTGATGATGAACCATGGAGGATGGTTCGAAACGTCGATACATAAAACAAGTAAAATGCGATGAGTCATAAGAATTGTCGGACGTTGGATTGGAAGAATCATCTACAGTCTATCTAGGAAAGTCAAGAGTGAAGGATTCTTGGCTGCACTTATAGGTACTCTTGATGATGGCAATGCATGGATCATTAATAGTGGAGCCTCACGACATATGACGGGAGAAAGTGGACAAGTTCATACTCTATCAAGGGAACCATCATCACATGCAGTGGAGCTAGGAGACAACAACATTTATGTAGTTAAAGGCCTTGGATCTACATCACTAAAGTTGGAAAGTGGAGCAAAGCTACACCTCAACAACATACTCTATGTTCTAGGTTTGAACAAGAATTTACTTTCCATTTCTTGTTTAGAAGATAATGGAGATAGGGTTGGCTTTGTAGATGGTAAAGTTTTGGTTTGGGGAAAGGATACAAGTATTGAAAAGGAAAAAGTAATTGGAGTTCATGAAGGAAGGCTATATAGAGTCATAACACCATCTCCTCAAGTCCTAGTTCGTATGGAGATCAATCCTATTGAACTATGGCATAGAAGATATGGGCATATTCATTACAAGATAATACCCTCACTTAGTCAAATGGTAAAGGGAATCACCAACATCAAGGAAGATCATGAAGGAGTATGCAAGGGATGTGCCTTGGGTAAGAATACAAGTAATGATACAAGGTCTAAGATGATATTAGACCTCATTCATTCCGATGTGTGTGGGCTAATGTCTAACACATCTCTTGGGGGCCATCTTTATTATTTGACCTTCATTGATGATCGTTCTAGAAATACATGGCTCTATCTTCTCAAAACAAAGGACGTAGTATTTGAAAAGTTAAAGGAATTTGGATCCGAAGTGGAGACCTTAACTGAAATAAAAATAAAGACGTTGAGACTCGACAATGGAGGGGAATACACTTCAAAATAATTAATTGCATATTGTAAAGAAGCAGGTATTAAGAGGGAGCTCATTGTTCCCTACAACCCCGAGCAAAATGGAGTTGCAGAAAGGAAAAATAGAACAATTGAAGAATGCATTTGAACTATGATATTTGATCAAGATCTACCAAAGTTTCTATGGGGAGAAGTAGTAATGACAACAATATATATACAAAGTAGAAGTCCTCATAGAATCCTTGATAATATGACACCGGGAGAAGCTTTCATTCGGGAAGAAACCATGTGTAGACCATCTCCGAATCTTTGGGTGTCCCGCATGCATCCATGTTTTGAAAGACAAGTGAAGGAAATTGGATTCTACAAGCATAAAATGGGTCTTCATTTGTTAAAGTCTTTCTTCAAAGGCGTATAGAATCTACATCAAGGAAGGAAGACAAATTGAAGTTAGCAGTGATGTTATATTTGATGAAAATCATGCCTATAAAGGATCCAAGGATATACCGATCAAATCCAAAGATGAAGATATACCACTATTTGAAGAAGAAGAGAATCATGACAAGACAACTACAGACCAAGAAGAAGAAAAAGGACCAAGTGAGCCTATTCAACCTGTAATCATTCCCAAAACAAAGAAGACACCAAATTGGTTAAAAGCTACACTTGAAGATGTTGAAGGACATGGAGCTACTAAAGGAACTTTTAGAGAAAACAAAAGATCAAAGTGATATTCAGAATATGCAACATACATGACAAAATTGATAGATGCTGAACCAACTACATTTGAAGAAGTTGCTCATCAAGAAGAATGGAAGAAGGCGATGCAAGAAGAATACCAATCCATCATAAAGAATGGGATCTGGGAAATCGTTCCTAGACCAAGTGACTAATCAGTTGTCACTTCAAAGTGGATTTACAAAATCAAACATGTTGTTGGTGGAAGCATAGACAAATACAAAGCTAGATTCATTGCAAGGGGTTTGTCACAAAAGGAAGGTATAAACAATGAAGAAACCTTTGCTCCTACTACTAGGTATACTACTATAAGATCTTCGGTTTCGCTAGCTTTTACTATGGGATGGAATATCCATCAAATGGATGTAAAAACATTACTAAATGGAACCATTGATGACGAAGTATACATTGAACAACTAGAAGGCTTCGAAATAAATAGCAGAGATACACATGTTTGTAGACTCAAGAAAGCCCTATATAGCTTGAAGCAAGCTCCTAGGGCATGGTATGTAAGGATGGATGCATATCTCTTAAGAATTGGGTTCGTCAAAATTTTTGCCGATGCAAACCTCTACATTAAGGCGATGAAGGATGAACATGTCATTATACTACTATATGTGGATGACTTGTTTATTACAGGTGTAGAGCGCAGAATACTAGAATGCAAGAAAATTATGGCAGCTAAATTCGAGATGAAGGATCTAGGACTCAGGCACTATTACTTGGGCTTGGAAGTCTGGCAGAAACCTAGTGAGATTTATCTAGGTCAAGGTAAATACATAATCAAGATGTTGCAGAAATTCGGTATGATGGATTCCAGGCCTATGACTACTCCCATGATCACTAATCTCATGAAGTTGAGAAGCTTCGACTCTGGTTTTGTCGGTCCTACTAGCTATCGTATGTTGGTGGGTTCTCTGATGTACTTGGTGAATACGAGGCCTGATATATGTTTCGTTGTAAATGTTCTTAGTAAATTTTAGTAGGAGTCATGTAATGACCATTGGATCGCTGCCAAGCATACTCTGAGATACTTGTGTGGCACAATACATCACTGTCTGAGGTATGATGGAAAGGAAGTCAAGTTAATAGGTTTTATCGATTTCGATTGGGGTGGTAGTGAGACTGATGGAAGAAGCACTACTGGGGGATGTTTCAGTTTCAGATCTGCAATGATTTCATGGATGAGTAGAAAACAAGATCTTGTTGCATTAAGTAGTGTTGAAGGAGAATATGTTGCTGCATGTGAAGTATGAAAGGAAGTTGTTCGGTTAAGAAAAGTCTTGTTAGATTTTTTTGGAAAGCCTCTAGATCCTACAATGATAAATTGTGATAATCAAAGCAACATCAAGATGTTTGAAAACCCCATATTCCATGCAAGGACGAAACATATCAACAACAAGTACCACTAGGTTAGGAGTTTGGTACAAGATGGGGTCGTGAAGCTACAATATATCCCAACAGATGAACAAGTAGCTGATCACCAGAGGATAGATCAGTTGTGGGTTCCAGGTGGATCTACAAGATCAAATATGCTACAGATGGCAGTGGAGAGAAATATAAGGCTAGATTCGTGGCAAAGGGGTATGCACAAAAGGAAGGAATAGACTTTGAGGAGACCTTCGCCCCAATTGCCAGAGATACCTCTATTAGATCGCCATATCCCTAGCAGCGCAGATGGGATGGGAAATTCACCAGATGGATGTCAAGACAACATTTTTGAACTGGGTGATAGAAGAAGAGGTGTACATCGAGCAACCTGAAGGCTTTGAGACTCATGAGAAGAGCACTCATGTATGCAGATTGAAGAAAGCCTTGTATGGGCTCAAGCATGCACAGGGGGCATGGTACGGTCAGATTGACAGTTACTTGCAGTAGTTGGGATTCATCAAGAGTGATGCAGATTCCAACCTTTACTATTTGATGGTGGAAAATGAGCCTCTCATTCTGGTTTTATATGTAGATGATCGTTTTTTGATGGGATCATCGAGCCTCATAGAGGACTGCAAAAGGAACTTTGCAGCAGAATTTGGCATGAAGGATATGGGGCTGATGCACTATTTTTTGGGGTTGGAAATATGGCAGAAGAATGGGGAAATCTTCCTTGGGCAAGGAAGATATACTATAGAAATTTTGAAGGGATTCAGAATGTAGGATTGCAGACCCATGGCAACACCCATGATTACCAATTGGAAAAAGATAGATGCCTCAAGGGACAGGGAAGGTGACCCCACCTTGTATAGACAACTAATTGGTTCACTCATGTATCTGGTCAACCCCAGGCCAGACATTTGTTTCGTTGTCAATACCCTTAGTAAATTCATGGTGGAACCGAAAAGGGTACATTGGGCAACAACTAGGCACATTCTCAGATATGTGCATGGAACCGTCGGACTCAGATTGAAATATACTCGAGAAGATGACGCTAGGTTGATTGGATTCACAGATGCAGATTGGGCAGGTAGTTCAGTGGATAGGAAAAGTACCTTCGAGATTCATCAAGAGTGATACAGATCCCAACCTCTACTATTTGATGGTGGAGAATGAGCCTCTCATTTTGGTTTTATATGTAGATGATCTATTTTTGACAGGATCATTGAGGCTCATAGAGGATTGCAAAAGGAACCTTGTAGCAGAATTCGACATGAAGGATATGGGGTTGATGCACTATTTTTTGGGGTTGGAAGTATGGTAGAAGAATGGGGAATCTTCCTTGGGCAAGGAAGATATGCTACATAAATTCTGAAGAGATTCAGAATGAAGGATTGCAAACCCATGGCAACACCCATGATTACCAATTGGAAAAAGATAAATGCCTCAATGGATAGGGAAGGTGACCCCACCTTGTATAGACACCTAATTGGGTCAGTCATGTATTTGGTGAACACTAGGGCAACCATTTTTTTCGCTGTCAATACCCTTAGTCAATTCATGGTGGAACCGAAAAGGGTACATTGGGCAGCAGCTAGGCACATTCTCAGATATGTGCATGGAATAGTTGGACTCGGGTTGAAATATACTCGAGGAGATGACATCAGGTTGAGTGGATTCACAGATGCAGATTGGGCAGGTAGTTCAGTGGATAGGAAAAGTACCTCCAGGTACTGCTTTAGTGTTGGATAAGGGATGATCTCTTGGTGCAGTGTGAAGCAGAAGTTAGTAGCACTGAGGCAGCAGAAGCAGAATATATGACAGCAGGCACATCTATGTGCGAAACCATATGGCTTACGAAATTGCTGGTGAGTTTGTTCAGGAAGAAAATGGGAGCGACTAGTGTTTACTATTATAATTAGAGTTTCATAAAACTTTATGAGAATCTAGTATTTCATGATAGGTCAAAGCACATTGATATCAGATGTCATTTCATCAGGGATTGTGTTCAATCTGGGGCAGTCTAGCTACAATATGTCCCCACAAGAGATCAGGTGGCAGACATAGTCACGAAAGCTCTAGGGAGAGCTAAGTTCATCCAGTTCAGAAACATATGGGTATGGTGGAGAACCCGTTTCAGTAGCAGATGGATTCTCAGTTGCAGCAGAAACAAATGAGAGGGAGTTGCAGTGCAGAGGTAGTAGTTGACAACAATTTAGCAGGGTCAGCAACAACATAGATGCAACTCATATTAGAGTTGTGCAATAGTGATGGGCAAAGCAGCCAGACATCAACTACGTAATAGGAGGTAAAGTAGAGACAGGGTGTTGCTTCAGTAAGCTGCAACACTAGAACACTTCCTCGCTAAGAGGGAGTGTTGATTTTTGTAGCATCAAATGTGTTCTAGCCACGCAATTTTGTAGAGAGGCTAGAATACATGTATTCTCCAAGAAATTGTTTCTGGAAATTCCACTTAGAGACGACTTAATTAAAATAATTAACCTTTTAAATGATTCCCCAAGTCTAAACTTAGGAAATCTGTTTAATTAAAGGGTATTAATTAAGTCATGGTGAGAATCTTCTAGAAGAAGTCATGGATTGACTTCTAGTTAATCTTAGCCATCAATTATGTTTTAATCTTGGCCGTTGGTGGTCCAACGGAAGATTATCAAAAGAAGTCGATGGGTAGATAGAGAATACACCAAAGCAAATACTCAGTTGCTCAAGCAGATTGATTTTCTCAGTGGATGAATTTTGGCAAGAGAAAATTGAATCAGAGAGTGAGTTGCAGGTGGGAGAGAGAGGGCATCAACATAGTCGGAGAGTGCAGGATGAATCTGGAGGAGGCAACACAGAGGAGGGGTGTAGGTTAGGGCAGAAAAAGGGTTGACACAAGGCCCACACAATCACTACGCAGAGAGTGATGCCCAAGGGCCAACAAAAGAGGCAAGAGGTCCTCTTTGGGGTCAGAAAATTGTTGTGAAGTGTGCGAAAGTCACCGGTAAATTTCTCTCAGTGTCTCTTCCTCTATTTTGTCTTGTACATAAAGTATTGTTGAAGATTAATAAAAGAAACCCTCATCTGCTGCACTTGTTTTCCCACATTGGGTTTTTCCGTGGACAATTGTCCAAAAATAACTGTGTCACTGTGGCTATATGTGCTAGTATTTTCCTTGTACTTATTTTCCGCAGAATTTTATTTGTGAAGGCTGCAATGTATTTATTTAGATATTTGCCGTAGAAAACTGCAAATAATTTGTCTAAGTAATTTAACAAATAGAAGAAATATTATCAGTTACTACTGTAGGATTCAGGATCACCGAATTTTCATAGGCCACTCTTAAGGGAATTCGAAACTCACCAAGAGAGTTAAGTTAATATTGGGGGCGATTTCTGTCCAAGACCAAACCCACTCCCATGGGTTCAACTGGCTATATTGACTTAAGAGAGATAGAGAGATAAAAATACATAATAAAAGAATTATGAAAATTATAAAAGCAAAGGATTTACATAAAGATGTAAATTTTCATACATAGCCGATTGTATCTCTCTCTCTCTCTCTCTCGGCATTGAATTGCTCCGCATTTTCAAGTTGGTGACTGAGCTTGGTTGCATTCAAATAAGCAACATTTCAAAAATCAACAACACCACAAGTTCAAGCCCATTCAATATGGTCTTTACACCATCATGGAACAAATGGATTTTTATGCCTTTAAGATGAACCATTGACCTTCGCTTGGCGTTGATGCTGTGGTGAATATTAGTGAGAAGTTGTATGAGCCAACTCACTTGGAGGAATCTGTTCTCATCACACATTTGAAGGCTACAATTCCAAATTTTTAGACTCGCCTTCCCGAAGATACTCTTCTTAATGCTCACATCATAACCACTGCATGTCATTAAATCACCACTTTCTTGCTGGGCTCTAATGACACCTTGCCTTCTTAGGCGAAGTGGTTGTTCCATTGAATTTTTGAGCAACACTTTCCCAATTTGCAGTAGAGACCATGAATGATTTCATCTTAGCAGGGAGGAATTGATGAGATTTTTTCTAGTGAACATGGTATTATATTTGTAGTTTATCCTTTTTTCTTTATGAGTGTAGGGTTGGTTGATGGTGAAAGAGAACCATTGAAAGTGAAACCATATTGATATCCTCAATACCACAAAATTTTAGAAGAAATACAAGAACAAGATCCTCAAGTCCAACAAAGAAAATGCCTTAATCAACAAAATTAATGGAACCAAAAGTTGAGGAACAGATACGTGACAAAATACCATCAAGGAATAACTACAACAAATCATTGAAGTCACATAAATGCATGGAATAAAAAAAAAAAACTATGAGATGATGCTGACAAGAATCAATTATGGATGGATGGATAATCAACAATGGCAACAAGAGAGCAAGAAACCAAGAAAATCTTGTTACTTGCTTTCATCATATGTAAAACCATTGACTACTAGCTTTCAGGTTGAAGCTTTTCTTAGAGGGGTACTATATAATGATTCTAATGGGGATATACAAGGGGATAATGGGTCAAAATTCAAATGCATATCAAAATAGCGGGTCAGCCTGGTTGTGGGCTCACATGGGCAATGAATGAGAACTAGTATAATATAAAAGGCCAACAGAGTCATAATTATAGAAATTGACTTTATGATTATTGCATGTGGATGTATGTGGGTTTTATGTTATTCTCCCAATAACGAAGGAATTATTGCAGAACTCATAATAATAATAGTTTTGGGAGCTATGCTTGAGGAACATATCTGATGTACATTTTGTATATGCAAGTATATCATGCTTTAATATGGACTATGTTCATTACATCCTCATACCTCACACCCATGTAGGAATACCTGTGTTATGAGTGCTTAAAAGAGAACATACAATTCCCCAATTGCATATCTCTGCTGCCGTGCTTTTTCTTTGAAGAAAGAAGATTTCCTTCCATCTGCCTTGATGATATGGACATACGGCAATAATGTAAATGCCCAATACATGAGTAGAAACTGCAAGGAGAGAGAAAGCATGCAAGTAAAAAGGAGATTGCTGAAATGAGCACATATGTTACACGTCATTTTAATTCTCTATTTGTAGATGTACAAAAATGGTGGATTGATTGAGTTGGATCAGTTGTCCTATAATTACATAATAAATATTTTATTAGGTGGATTATCAAGTGTGACCAAGACCCCAATTAATTTATGTCCAATAAGATATTGAAATTGAAGTGAAAGTGTGCATTACAGTTATAGTACATGGTTTAATTAAGTCCATTACGAACTTAAGGACTATACCTCATCACTAGAGACCTCTTCCCTGTGTACAAACCCCATTTTAGCCTCTTATTGGACTATAGTCCTAGGTATTTGTAGTTTTTTGTTATTTTGAATGGGGTATTTGTGAGATCCAAGTAATCTTGTATTTGTTGGGATTCAAATTCATTGACTCAAGAAAAAAACTTGGCAAAATTAGCAAAAAATCAGTAAACAATAAAAAATTCATAAAATTGATTTAAAAAACATTAAATTAAAATATAAACTTAAAACAACATCCGATAATCAGCTTTCCATTTTCCCTCTGTGTCTGTAGGTGGAATCGAAGTTCTCCCTCCTTGACATGAAATCGACAAGGAGCCAAATGAGCACAAAATTATGACTTTATTGTGAGAATAGTTCCGCTGCAGGCCCATTCTTCTAATAAATTGTTGAAAACTTAAAAGTCATTGCAGTTGCAAAATTTTGGAAGCTTTTGCCAGCTGCAAAAGATTGATGATTTCTTGTAGATGAAAATTCACTTGCCTTCAGAGCTGCCAATCAAGCATTGTTTTCTGCTTCACCAATATTTTCTTCTCAGATGTATTTTTTTTCTATAATTCCAAGAACGTGGAACTTTTATATGGGGCATTAAATTCATTATCATTGCAATTGATAGTGGGATTGAATGTTGAAACTTTGGTTTTATGCTCATAGCATATACTAGCTGTTGATGGAACTGACTTGTAATGTGGTGCAGGGCTTAGGAAGTACTAGAGTACTATTCACCTGTCATAATTTTGAATTTCAGGTTGGATTGCTTTCTCATACTTATGAAATGTTCATTTTTTCTGCAAACATGTAGACATTTTAGGTGTATGATCAGGTTATGGAAGTCTAGATTACTTCGTTCTGATGCTTTCGCAGTACAGTGTGTGGAAGAACCTAAAAAGCTTAGACTCTGTGGACTGGATCCTGAACGACTGCATCGTCCTGATCGGTTGCAAGATAGTCTTGATACGAGACGTATTAATTTACTAAAGGTATAGCTATTGCCCCATTGTGCTTTTTGGTTGTAATTCAGAATTGAACTAAACTGAGATTAATTTCTTCTTAAGTTCAGTTATCAGGAATGATTCAAATGACAATAGTTTTCATCTTTGAGAACTTAATATTTAATTCTCTGCTGTGGCATACCATTCCAGATTCATTCTGGACCTTTTTTTTTTAATTCTTAAATAGGTGTTTTAAACTTTGTATACATTTATGGAAAGAAGAATCTCACTATTATGCTTTTATAACTATAATGTTTATGTTCAGGACTCAATTGAATAATGCCATTTCAAGTACCAAAGGTATAGAGTTTCTGCATTTTTGTGTTCCTATGAAGGGTTCCAACTCAGCACTTCCATGGTTGTATCTCATGTAGGGCGGAATTGTATATTCCAACAATGTAGTGACAGTATCCACTCCACATGGGAATGCTGAACTGACGAAAGAGAATAGTCATGGACTGGAGTCTACATTAACCATACACAAGTAAGAAGTGATTCAACTAGGTATTATGTGATGATTTCACAATGCAAATTCCCACATACAATATTGATAATTACAACCTATGACGTACCATTCTATATCTTGTGCCTGCCTTTGATTTTGGTTGCAGAAATAAGGTCACAAGTGTCCCATATGGTTTAGATGATACCGTATGGGATCCTGCAAAAGACAAATTTCTACCTGCAACATACTCAGCTCAAGATCTTTCTGGAAAGGCTACCTGCAAGGTAGCATTAAGGCGTCATGTTGCTTTATCTGAAACTCAAGCGTCTAATGCCATTGTAAGTTCTGGATGCTGTTTCTTTCTTTGCATTTCAATGGAGTTTATTTTATGTTGATCTTGTTTTTGTGTTCTGAACTGATAAAAATGTTAAGAAGAAAGATAATTGAAGGCAAGACAGCGATGTCTTGTGAGAGAGATGCCTAAGAATGTATGATAATCTATGTTGACATAGTCTATTTCTCCATCTCTTATATAGTGGGGATGGGAGTGTTCAAGGAGAATCCCTTAAAATAGAATGAGTGTACATGTTAATTTTAGGTAACAATGATATGTTCTATGCTTAAGAGCAATTTACTTCAATTTCTTTCTTAGCCCAATAATATTAACAATCACATCAGCGTGATAGTAAAATGCAGATAGAACATAAACATAAACAGTAAAAGACAAGCCAAGGCAAGAGGACACAAGATATGGTACCAGCCAGGGACAAACCGCAATATGGGGAAACCCTTGATCAATTTTTCTTATATTCTTCAATAGTTCAGCAGAGAGAGAGATAGTACAAATTTACAAATCTGATAATTTATGACAGTAGAAGAAAAGCCCTAACCAGAAAAGTCAACGCTTGTTAAACAGGGCAGAATTCTCCTCTAAGCAGCTCGGTCAAACCCAGTCAACTTTGGCCTCCAACAAGAAGCCTAAACAACCCAAAACAGTCCAAAAAAGTACAGTCAAAAGCTAGTCAACGAAAGTCAAACTGCAGCCAACCTTAGGGCAGTAAATGTTGGTCAAATGAGAGGTCAAATCACTTCAATTTCGGTGCCCATAAATGGTTTGGGCAGATTCTACCCGGTTTAGGAGATATTAAAATAATTAATATTTTTAATAGATTTCCTAAGTCTAAACTTTGGAAAAATAAAATATTAATGGGTATTAATATAAAATTGGGTTAGAAGGTTCCAAAAGACATGGATCAAGCCAAATCTAATCTTAGCCGTTGATTAGAGATGTAATTTCCACTGTTGAAGGACCAACAGGGAAAGTATAAGAGGAGGCTTGAGGGTCAGTTGGAGAACACACCAGAGTGATCAATCATTCGATTTTCTAAAGCGGGGTTTGCTAAGAAAAGTTGAATTAGTGATCAGTTTGCAGTGATGGGCAGTGAGTATGAGACAGAGAGGCAGAGATAGTGCCAAGAGACCAGTGCAAAAGTAGAGAGAGGTAGACACTGAGCCATGGGGAACACGCAAAGCCTAGCAGAGACAGCGCAAAGGCCAGAAGGGCCTGCACCATCCACGCAGAGGCTGCAGGAGTGACGCAAAGGGCCGTAGAGGCTGCGCAGTGCCTCAAAGGGCTAACACAGAGGGTTCCGGGCTGACGCTGAGCTTCAGAGGTTGATGGAGAGGGTTTCATGGGGCTAATTTTTTGAATATCTGCTTCTAAATGGAGTGGTATTACTGCCGGATTATTTTCTCTGTCGGGTGAGCTAGTTTGGTACCCAGTTGTACTCAAGGATAGACTGCATAATAAAATAACCCTCAGAATCACTGCATCGGTTTTCCCAAGTTGGGTTTTTCCATGGATGAGTTGTCCAAAAATATCGTGTTACTTGTGTGTTTGCTATTTCTTTTAGTTGTTGATCTGTAGATGGTTGAGACTGTATTGTGTTTATTTCGATAATTATATGTTTAAATAACTTGTTCTTAATTAACAAGTAGGAGAAATAAACCAAAGAATACAGATAAAATTTATAATGGGTAATACTTAGAAATTTCAACATGGTATCAAAGCATGGTTGCAGATCATAGGAGAGCTGAAGGCACCAGTTGAAATAGAGTATTTACAACAGAAACAACTATCCCGAGTGACAAAAGCTGTTCCTCGTAGAAAGCGACAGACAAGGGTTGACGCAGATGGACTGTGTCATTAGTTCGGGCCAGAGGCTAAGGAGGGTAGAAAAAGGCTCACGAAGAGCCACGCAGAGACCAGGAGGGTTGACGTAGTTGGCTTGGGGAGTATTTCAACCAGTGCCAGGATTGCGCAGAGCCTAGAGGCTTAGTCCTTTGGTTGCTGGGGCTTAGGAAGCTGTGGGCAGTTTGCGAGGAGTGAAGCTGGTAGGGTGTTGTTGCTGCCGAGACAGAACAATACCTAATGGGGCAAAACCAAGGTAGAGGGAGTCGTTACCGAGGCAGATTTCTAGCCAAGGAATCTGGATCAATGTTGCAGGTGCATAGGAGATTAGAGAGGTGCGACTCGACAGTTGGCAGGAGGATTTCAAGAGGGAAATCGAGACTTAGAGGGAGTCTAGCAGATAACTTCCAAACGAGAAGTAGAGACTTAGAAGGAGTTGAAGAGAGAACTTCCAGAGGGAAGTACAGACTCAAAGGTGTCGAAAGGAAGAGTAGAGAGATGGCCATGAATGGATTGAGGGATCAGGACAGGTTGGACGGGGAGTCCAACTTTGTGGTCTAGAAGGCCAAGATTCTGTCCATTCTAGATAGACATCACATCAAGGCCTTCACCTTGAGAACAATGGCTATCCTAGTTGACTTGTCTGATAATGAAAAGTACGAGGAGGCAATGGCCAAGGCGAAATGCATAATCCTTGATGGGGTCAAGGATTATGTGGTCCAACATATTGCTGAGAAGGATACGACAAAGGAAATGTGGGATTCCTTGAAGACGTTGTATCAACATACTTCGGTGCAGAGGAAGATGTTACTTGAGAATCAACTGTGGTCATACCAGATGCAGAAGAGGGAGCAGATAGATTACTTCCTTGGTAGATTGAAGAAAATCTAGGACCCACAGACTTCCATAGGGGCCACGCCGGATGAGGAGTTGATGGTGAGGACCGCCCTAAATGCAGTCTCCGAGGAGTGGAAGACATTTGTTCGGAGCATTCTGGGCTGGGCGAATCTTCCAGATTGGGAAGAATTATGGACAACTTTTTGCCAAGAAGAGATCAGACGACTGTCTAAGACAGGAAGTAGCAACAAAGGAGTCTGGATCAAAAATGAAGAGGAAGAGGATGCAGCTCTGGCCTCTGCGGGAAAGCAGGAGAAGAGGAAGAAAAAGGACCTCTCTAAGGTTAAGTGCTTCAATTGTGAGGAACTGGGTCATTATACGAATCAGTGTTCGAGGCAGAAGAATAAGGGAGAGGTGTCTGACTCCAAGGCAGCGCCAGTGAAGGCAGAAAATGAGGTAGAGGAGGATGACGATTGTGCCACGAGTGCTCATGTACCTCTAGAGAAGAGGTGGGGAGACATCGAGCTGTAGTCAAGAGGACTACAGGCGGTGAGGGGTAAGATCCTTGAGGTATCCAAACTTTTGGATTATACCTTGCTACGGGAGCCCCGAAGAGAGAGTAGCAGGACTGGTGGATGTCGATAGAAATAGATGCGGATAAAGCGGCAGAGAGTGCTGCAATGTAGTAGTCCTGGGCAGCGCAGAGCTAGCAGGCTGCAACAGTGCGAAAGGCACAAAGGAGGTTGCAACAATGCAGAATGTGTCGAAGTTTCTAAGTCTAACAGTTAGAAACCCTCCATGCACTTTACTGATTGATTCCTACCTACTTGTTCTGTTAATTAACAAGTTATTTACCATGTAAATACTGAAAATAAATACAAGTGCATGCTCAACACATTACAGATCATCAATTGAAGGAAACAGAAACAAGCACACAAATGACACCATTATTTTTGGACTAATGCCCCTAGAAAAACCCAATGCGAGAAAACCGGTGCAACTATCTGAGGGTTTTATTATTAAGCAGTTTTTTTTTGAGTACACTAGGTGCCAAACTGGCTAACCCGACAGAGATAAAAAAATCTGGCAGTAATACCTCTCTTTGGAAATAGGTACTCGGAAAGCCTGCTCCACAAAATCCCTCTCCAACATAATCTGAAGCTTAGCGTCAGCGCTGCTGGCCTCTGCGTCAACCTAAAACCCTCTTCGTCAGTCTACTGGGGCTCTGCACAACCTCTCTGGCTCTCTGCGTCACTCTTGCAGCCTCTGCGTGGATGACACAATCTTTGCTGCCTCTGCGTGGCTCCCTCTGGCTCTACACAGTCTTTGCTGCCTCTGCATGGCTCCCTCTGGCTCTGTGTCTACCTCTTTCTGCTTCTGCGTTGTTCTCTCGGCATTGTCCCTGCCTTAATGCCTCGTACTCACTGCCCTTCGCTGCAACTGATCACTAATTCTATTTCTCTTAGCAAACCCTGCTCTAGAGAATAAAATGACTGAACACTCTGGTGTGTTCTCCAAGTGACCCTCAAGCCTCCTCTTATACTTTTTTCGTTGACAAATCAACAGACGAGATTAAGTCCCTAATCGACAGCTAAAGATTAGATCTGGCTTGATCCATGTCTTTTGGACCATTCTAAGACAGTTTTATATTAATTCACATTAATATTTTAATTTCCCTAAGTTTAGACTTAACTTAGGGACTACATTAAAAATATTAATTATTTTAATATCTCCCTAACTGTTTAGAATCTGGCTAGACCCTTTCTGGGTATTGGAGATCTCATGTGCCCTAACCTCTCCAACAAATTTCGTGGCTAGAGAACATCCAATGCTACCCCAAATCAACAGTTGCTCTTAGCGAGCACTGTGCTCTAGCAATACTCCTTATTGAGTATCACGCTAATTATCTGGCATCGGTCCCTGTGCTGATACTAGGCGTGCTGCCCATCATCCTCTGCACTGCTGCATCCTGTACCGCTGCCCATAGCTCTGCCACTGACATTGTTGCATCTATACGACAGCTCCCTTTGCATCCATGTTGCTGCCCACGGCCCTGCCATTGCCACTGCTGCGTCTGCACTGCATTTCCTCTCATCATGCTGCCTATAGCACTACCACTGCTAACTGCTGCACTGCAACTCAGTTATCGAGAAGTAAGTAACTGATCTCCCAACTCTGACCTCTCTGTCAGGCTAGAGTGCTCCTGATGCTGAAGCTCCCTCTGCTGTTGACAAGTATTTCCTCTCTGATCTTTCTGTTGCTGTGACAACTCCCTACATCTCGCACCGTTGCACACCTCTCTGTGCCATCTTGCACTGGTGCAACACTCCCGTGCCTCTCGCACTGTTGCAGCCTGCTAGCCTCGCGCTGTCCTGAGAATTCTGCACTATAGCTCTCTCTACCGCTTCATCCACATCCGTCTCTACCCACGTCTGCCAGTCCTGCTACTCCTCTTTGGGGGTCCCGTAGCATGGTCTAATCCAAGAGGTTGGGTACCTCAAGGATCTTGCCCCTCATCGCCTGTAGTCTGTCTGAATACAGCTCGATGTCTTCCCACTTCCGCTCAAGTGGCGTGTGTGCACTCATGGCACATTCATCATTTGTCTCCACTTCCTTCTTTGCCCTTGCTAGCGCTGCCTTGGTCTCGGAGGCCTCTCCCTTGTTCTTCTTCCTTGGACACTAGGTCGCATAATGACCCAACTCCCCACAGTGGAAGCATTTCATCTTGGAGAGGTCCTCTTCTGTTTCTCTTGCTTTCCCTCAGATGCTATGGCAACATCCTCCTCCTCTTCCTTCTTGACTCTGATCCCCTTGCCGCTGCTTCCTGTCTTGCTTAACCTTCTGATCTCTTCTTGGCGAAGAGCCGCCCACATTTCCTCCCAATGTGGAAGGGTCACTCTGCTCAGTATACTCTGGACAAATACCTCCTAGTCTTCTGAGACTGCGTTCGTGGCTGTTCTTACCATCAATTCCTGATTCGGCGTGGCCCTGATGGAAGTCAGTTGATCCCGGATCTCATTCAATTGACTGAGGAAGGTGTCGATCGGTTCTCCCTTCTTCATCTGGTATGACCGACACTGATTTTCTAGTAACATTCTTCTTTGCATCGAAGTATGTTGGTACAATTTCTTTAGGGCCTCCCACATCTGATTTGCCATTTCCTTCTCGGCAATGTGTGGTACTACATGGTCCTTGACCCCGTCAAGGATGATGCTCTTGGCCCTCGCCATTGCCTCCTCGTACTCGCTGTTATCAGCTGGGTCAACTGGGATTGCTATCGTCATCAAGGCGAAGTGCTTGACATGATTTCTATCAAGTACGGATAAGATTCAGGCCTTCCAGATTGCGAAGTTTGAGGCTCCGTCCAGTCTGTCCTGGTCTCTTACTCCGTGTAGTGCCATGCTGCTCTTCTACTTCCCTCCTGGGAGTTCTCGATGTGACTCCCTCTGAGCCTTGATTTCCCTCCTGGAAACCCTTCTGCCGATGTCGAGATGCCCCTTACTCTGATCGTCTGTGCAACTGTACCATTGATCCAGATTTTTCGGCTAGAAACCCTCGATAACAATTCCCTCCTCCTTGGCCTTGGCCTGTTATGTACTGTTCTGACTACAGTACCCCACCAACGCCTCTCTGCAACTTACCCACAGCCTCCTAAACCCCAGTAACCTGAAGGTGAGAGCTCCTAGGCTCTGCGTAGTCCCGGCACCGACAAACTAGCTCATTCAACCAACTGCGTCAGCCCTCTTGGCCTATGCGTGGCTTTGCGTGAGCCTATCTTTGCCTCCTTCAGCCTCTGCGCAGCCTCTTCTTGGCTCGAACTTGATGACGTAGGCACTGCGTCACCCCTTTCTTGCTACTTTGCTGCTAGGAACAAATTTTGTCACTCGGGATAACTGTTTTCTGCTGCTGTTGCTTTGCTCTGCTGATGTCCTCAATTCTACTGTGATCTACAACCACCCTCTGGTACCATGTTGAAGTTTCTAAGTCTAAGAGTTAGAAACCCTCCATGCACTTTACTGATTTATTCCTACCTACTTATTCTGTTAATTAACAAGTTATTTACCATGTAAATACTGAAAATAAATACAAGTGCATGTTCAATACATTACAGATCACCAACTAATGGAAACAGAAACAAGCACACAAGTGACATCGTTATTTTTGGGCTAATGTCCTTGAAAAACCCAATGCGGGAAAACCAGTGCAGCGATCTGAGGGTTTTATTATTAAGCAACTCTTTTTTGAGTACACTGGGTGCCAAACTGGATAACCCGACAGAGATAAAAAAAATCTGGCAGCAATACCTCTCTTTAGAAATAGGTATTTGGAAAGCCTGCTCCATGAAATCCCTCTCCAACACAATCTGAAGCTCAATGTAAGCTCTGTTGGCCTCTGCGTCAGCCTGAAACCCTCTTCGTCAGCCTACTGAGGCTCTGCGCAACCTCTCTGGCTCTCTGCATCACTCCTACAGGCACTGCGTGGATGACGCAGGCCCTTCTGGCTCTGCATAGTCTCTAGTACCTCTGCGTGGCTCCCTATGGCTCTGCGTTTGCCTCTCTCTGCTTCTGCGCTAGTCTCTCGACATTGTCCCTGCTTCTCTGCCTCGTACTCACTGCCCCTCGCTGCAATTGATCACTAATTCTATCTCTCTTAGCAAACTCCGCTCTAGAGAATAGAATGACTCATCACTCTGGTGTGTTCTCCAAGTGACCCTCAAGCCTCCTCTTCTACTTTTCTCGTTGACAAATCAACGGCCGAGATTAAGTCCCTAATCGATCGCTAATATTAGATCTGGCTTGATCCATGTCTTTTGGACAATTCTAACATAGTTTTATATTAATTCACATTAATATTTTATTTTCCCTAAGTTTAGACTTAGGGACTCCATTAAAAATATTAATTATTTTAATATCTCCCTAATTGTTTAGAATTTGCTCAAACCCTTTCTGGGTATTGGAAATCTCATGCGCTGTTATGGATTTGACCCACATATATGATAATAGAAATAAACCCAGAAATAACAAGATAGAAATAGATGGAAATGCTTCTTTATTGATCAAACCCTTTAGGTAGGGCAACACCATACATTCACTCCTTAAGGACAGAAAACACTCGACAAGCCATATGCCTGTTCATACAATAATCTTTGACATCTCTCAATGGGGAGTCTCTAGCCTCTATATAGGCCTCATACATACAATACCATGGGTCATTACCATGGTTCATTACCATGGTTCCCTCAATACCATCTATCTAATACAATGGGCTTATTACTTTATTGCTAACTACTTGTGGCCCCTTACATGATACAGGTTAATCACTTTATTTATTACTATGGCCCATCTCATTATTACATTATTCCCTTGGGTACCTCCCTCTGTATGCCATACTATCCCCCCTAGGTATATTACATTCCACCCCCCTTAAACATGTTTCGTCCCCAAAACATAAGAAGAACACAAATAATAAGATCTACTCAAAAGAGTACTCCATTGGTACCATGCATATGCATCTAGCCATCCAAGATAAAGGTGAACCCTCGATCTAGCTGGTGCCTCGCTCGCTTGAGATGGAAGTTGATCCTGGCAGCTCTTCTGTGTTGATGTGTGGTAGGTGGATCGTCGCCCCTCTCTATTTGTCATGTGGGGGTTTTTGTCCTTATGGCTAATTTGTTGCCATCGTGTTGGTTGTTTTCTTGCGGGGTGATGTGGGTGGTGATATGCTGAAGTTTTAACCAATGGTGTATCTTTCTTTAATTCACCACCTAATGGAGCTTGATTGGTATCTGGTACATGTTGTAGCGTCTTCTGTTGTTGCTTATCTTCCAATATTACTTCAACCACGGATTCCTCATTTGATGTATCCGTACTTGTAACGTTTTCTGCTTTAGCCTCCTTGGACTCTACCTGTTTTTCTGGTACATGGTTTGATGTTTGTGTTTGGTTGTCGACCATCAAGGGCTCATCATCTGATGTGTTAGTCTCTGCAATATCTTCTGCTTCAACCTCCTTGGATTCTACTTGTTTATTGATGGAAATATCCTGTAATGTAATTTTTATTCTTTTTATACCAGAGCTTTAGGAATTTATTCTGTACATTAATATTGATAATACCCACATTTTCCATCCAAGGATATCCCAAAACAACATCCATGTTATCCATATCTGAAGTATAAAAATCATAATGCAACACATACTTATCCATAGAAAGCTTCAAATGTTTACAAACTTGAACATCGTCATTATCAACCTATGTGTTTTCAATGTGTTTTGCTGGGACTTGCCATTTTTTTACCAAATTAACATTGATATAATTATGCTTGCAGCTAGGATTTATAGACACAATGATTTTCTCTTTCTGAATACATCCATGAACTTGCAATATGGAGATACTAGTAGAAAATAACCCCTTACATGTCTCATTCACTTGTTTTCTAGTATGAGACCATTTTTCTAAAAGGATTTCTTCTATTTTTTCATGAGGAAGTCACCACACTGAATTGTCAAGTGAATACCACCATTTAGTAGCCTCATCTTTTATATTAAATAGTAGACAACTTGTCCAAAATTGTTTGCGTCGAGACTTGTGATATTTTATAAATTCTTCATAGTAGGACCATTATCTTTTCCTGTAAAAATAAGATTTTTGCTTGGTTTTTTGGTTTCCTTGTTTTTAGTGTGAACCCATTTGTCCAAAAATAGTTTTTCCATTTCATCAGCACTCCATAACTTCAGAAACTCACTGTCAAGTGATTTCCACCATATATCAGCCTCATCTTTCAAATAATACCCTATGGTGTCCTTCCAAAAGAATGGCCTGTCACACTTCTGATTTTGTATAAATTTTTCCATAGTCGGTCCATCATTGTTTACTGTAAAAAAATTACTGTTATAAGCCATGAAGAGGGTTTTGAAAACAAATCGCTTGGCAAAAATTTGAAATGGCCACAATTCAGTCAATATTGCCCAAAATCCCTATTATGACATGTTTTCGGAAATGGAATAACCATTTTGCATCTTCCCATGTGATAAAAATCTCTATCTAGGCACTGGAATTTCAGATTCGCGCTGCAACATTCCCGCCGTCACAAAAATTTATTAAAAAATATCTCCCTCATCCGAACTCTGATTCGACTGATTTTTTTTGTTTTGAAATTGGGTATTTTTTTGCTAACAACCTAGATTTGCAATTAGATTATGCAAATTTTGCACCAAAATGTATAGATCTGATCTGCAAACTCGTCGCCTCGAAAAACGTCTGCAACACAACTGATTTTTAAATCAG
>APFE031047465.1:1361-28727 GCA_000404065.3 Pinus taeda | reverse complement strand
ATTAGGTATTTTTTTTGCAAAGAACCCAGATCTGCTATGAGATTCTGCGAATTTTGCACCAGAACATACAGCTCTGATCTGCAAACTCGCCACCCCAAAATGTTCCTGTAAAAAAAAAATAATTCCGCTTTGCCCAAGTAAGTGCTCCGATGCCACTTGTTATGGATTTGACCCACAAATATATGATAATAGAAATAAACCCAGAAATAACAAGATAGAAATAGATGGAAATGCTTCTTTATTGATCAAACCATTAAGGTAAGGCAACACCATACATTCACTCCTTAAGGAAGGAGAACACTCCACAAGCCATATGCCTGTTCATACAATAATTCTTGACATTTCTCAATGGGGAGTCTCTAGCCTCTTTAAAGGCCTCATACATACAATACCATGGGTCATTACCATGGTTCCCTCAATACCATCTATCTAATACAATGAGCTTATTACATTATTGCTAACTACTTGTGGTCCCTTACATGATACGGGTTAACCATTTTATTTATTACTATGGCCCATTCCATTATTACATTATTCCCTTGGCTACCTCCCTCTGTACCCCATACTATCCCCCTTAGGTATACTACATGTGCCCTAACCTCTCCACCAAATTTTGTGGCTAAAGCACATCTGATGCTACCCCAAATCAACAAAATGGCACCGAGGTTTGCAGCAGCGCGAGAGGCCGTGAGTTATTGCAGCAACGCAGAGGCAGTAGAGGGAGCACTTGATAGCGACAGAGAGAGCTTCAACATCGGGAGTGTTTCTAGCTTGACAGGAATGTTAGTAGTTGGGTGGGTCAGTTACTTACTTCTCAGTATCTGAGTTGTAGTGCAGTAGCGGTTAGCATTAGCATGATGCAACGTGATGAGAGCGGGTTGCAGTGCAGATGCAGTGTTGGGAGAAAGGACCAACAACAACACGGATGCAGAGGGAGCTACCGTACGGATGCAACAGTGGCAGTGGCAGGGCCATGGGCAACAATATTGGATGCAGTAGTGCAGAGGATGTTGGGCGGGGAGGCCTAGCATCAACACAGGTACCGGTGCCGTATAATCAGAGTGATGCTTAGTGTGGAGTATTACTAGAGCACAATCCTCACTAAAAGGGAGTGTTGATTTGGGGTAGCATCGAATGTGATTTAGCTATGAAAATTGGTGGGGAGACTAAAGTACATGAGATCTCCAAGACTGAGAAATGGTTTGGGTAGATTCTACCCGGTTTAGGAGACATTAAAATAATTAATATTTTTAATGGAATTCCTAAGTCTAAGCTTAGGAAAAATAAAATATTAATGGGTATTAATATAAAACTAGGTTAGAAGGTTCCAAAAGACATGGATCGAGTCAAATCTAATCTTATCCGTTGATTAAAGACGTAATCTCGACCGTTGAAGGACCAACAAGAAAAATATAAGAGGAGGTTTGAGGGTCAGTTGGAGAACACACTAGAGTGATCGGTCATTCGATTTTCTAGAGTAGGGTTTGCCAAGAAAAGTCGAATTAGTGATCAGTTTGCTGCGGGGGGTAGTGAGTACGAGATAGAGAGGCAGAGATAGTGCCTAGAGACCAGTGCAAAAGCAGAGAGAGGCAAACGCCGAGCCAGAGGGAACACGCAGAGCCCAGCAGAGACATCGCAGAGGCCAGAAGGGCCTGCGTCATCCACACAGAGGCTGCAAGAGTGACGCAGAGGGCCGTAGAGGCTGCGTAGTGCCTCAAAGGGTTGACGTAGAGGGTTTTGGGTTGACGCTGAGCTTCAAAGGTTGTTTGAAAGGGTTTCCTGGGGTAGATTTTTTGAATATCTGCTTCTGAATAGAGAGGTTTTATTGTTGGATTATTTTCTCTGTCGGGTGAGCCAGTTTGACACCTAGTTGTACTCAAGGATAGATTGCATAATAAAATAACCCTCAGAGTTGCTGCACCGGTTTTCCCAAGTTGGGTTTTTCTGGGGACGAGTTGTCCAAAAATAACAGTGTTACTTGTGTGTTTGCTATTTCTTTTAGCTGTTGATCTGTAGATGGATGAGATTGTATTGTGTTTATTTCGATATTTATATGTTTAAATAACTTGTTCTTAATTAACAAGTAGGAGAAATAAACCAGAAAATACAGATAAAATTTCTAACGGGTAATACTTAGAAATTTCAACAGCACCAAGGGTTATGATCGAACGGATGATGGTGTATCGGGCAATAGGTCCAAATATCTCATCGTAATCTACACCTTCCTTTTGAGAGAAGCCTCGAGCAACAAAGCGAGCCTTGAAATTTTCAGCACTTCCATCAGCTCCATGCTTGATTTTGTAGAGCCACTTAGAGGTGACAACCGATTTGTCCTGGTGTCTAGGAACCACATCCCAGACATCATTCTTCATAATAGACTCGTACTCTTCATTCATAGCATCCTTCCATACTTGTTGCTTCACGATTTCTTCAAATGATGAAGGCTCATTTTGAATGATAGTGCTTATGACGGTCAAGTATCCTTGATACCTCTTCGACTTCTTGCTCTCACGGAAAGTCCCCCTTGGTGCAATATGTCTCTCGGCATCTTCGAGAGTCTCCGTATGCCATGAGGGTCTCCTCTTGGAGAAGGAGGGCTCTTGGGGAGGAAGATCAATAGGATCCATATGTTCATCAACATCAAGCATTGTCTCGTCCTCTTTTTCACCCTGTTTTCCGGTGTCAAATTCTTTGTCCTTCCTTGGGATAGGAAGGTTGTTGATCTTGCTGAGGCCATATCTTCGTCAAAGGTGACATCATGACTTATCTCAACTTCCCTTTGACTAACCACATAAATTTTATAGCCCTTAGAATTTTCGCTATAGCTGTTAAAGATTCCTTTCTTCCCTGATGCACCCAATTTGCTTCTTTTCTCTTTCGGCACATGAAAATACATGGGACTTCCAAAAATTCTAAAATGAGAGACATCGGGTTTCTTACCAGTGAACATTTCTTCGGGAGTCTTGGAGTCCAATGCTTGATGAGGGAATTGATTTTGAACATACATGGCGGCATTTGCAGCTTCGGCCCATAGAAACTGTGGAAGCCCTTGATCATGAAGCATGGCACGAACAACTTCTACAATAGTATGATTCTTCCTTTCAGCCACACCATTCTGCTTGGGAGTGTATGGTGTTGTGGTCTCCCTCTTAATGCCATCTTATTTGCAATAATCATGGAATTCATTTGATTCGTACTCAATCCATTTATCAATCCTTAATATCTTGAGTCTCTTCTCGGATTTGATTTTCGATCATGGCTTTGAAGTGACGGAACCAGGTGAACACATCATCCTTCTTTTTCAAGAAGTAGATCCAAGTCTTGCAAGAATAATCATCTATAAAGGTGAGATAATATAAGTATCCTCCCAAAGAGTTTATTGGTATCATACTAGATATGTCGGAGTGGATCAACTACAATATATCTGAGGTCTTGCTATTACTTGAGGGGAATGGTCCCTTTGTAGGTTTTCCTTCGGCACATCCCAGACATACACCTTCATGCTCTACTTTGAACTCGGGCATACCTGTCACCATTTGTCTCACATCGGGAAGAGCCTTATAATGAAGATGGGCAAACTTCCGGTGCCATAGTTCAGATTTTAGAGATGTGTCGCAAGACATGGCTCCCAGTGGATTTCCTCCAACTTGATACAAAGTGTCAACGCTGAACCCAAGAGTAAAAGCTTCTTTAAAATTCTTTTTCCAAACACATACCTTTCCATCGATGAATGCCACCTTGTATCCTTTGTCTTCCATTGCCGAAATGGACACTAGGTTCTTCTTGAGATCAGGTACATATAGAACTTCTTGTAAATGAATCGTGTTACCTTGATTCAATTGAAGGGTAACATTCCCTACTCCCTTCACGGGATAGGTGACATCGTCTCCAAGAATAATCTCCATCTTTGTCTCCTTCTCTATCAGATTAGAGAGAGCTTCCTTCTATCCGGTGAAGTGCCTTGAGGTACCACTATCAATTAGCCAATTCTCGAAACTGTCCAGAGGAGAGGTAGTGGAGAGGTCTGATATAAGATAGTACTCCTTTTGCTTATTGTTAACAACATTTGATTCCTCATACCTGGAGTTCCTTGCTTTCTTGGAGGGTTGACCATTTACTTGATATCCCGCATTCCTTTTCCCTTTGCCATTGAACCTGCCATTCCTTTGATTGTTGTTGTTGAAGTTACCCCTCGAATGATTGTGATCATCATCATGTGATGTGTCCCATATATTTGGACACTCCCTTGCATAGTGGCCAAACTTATTGCAAACAAAGCACCTGCCCTTTCTTCCACCCTTAGATCCAGGCTTTCCATTGAAATGACCTTTTGACCCTGCATTATTTCTCCTTTTGGCATGAGCAAAGAAAGAAGTGGGTTTGCTTCTATTAGAAGGCATTTCTTGCTCCACCATTCTTGTTTTTTCTTGAATGCATTTCGAGATCAATTCTTCAAACCCTGGAATTCGATCATTATTGAGAAAAGTGGTTCTAAATATATACCATTCGGGTGGGAGTCCTCTAAGGGTAGTGATAGTAAGTTCCCTATCATAAATGACCTCTCCAATCAAAAGTAGATCATTCTTGATCTCAGTGATCTTTAAGAAGTAGGATTGAATATCCTCGTCCTTGCCCTTCTTAATATCCTTCAACTTATTTTTGAGAAATAAAATTTGATTTGCATCACTAACCTTGAACATGCTGACCAACCTATCGTAGATCTCCTTGGAGGTGTTCAAATTGGAGATGTAGGCTACCAGACAGTTGTCAATGGAATCTCTGATAATCTTCTTCGCTTTGACTTCAACCTTATTGTACTTGGTCTTTGTAGCAGCCAATACATTTGAAGGAGGCTTAGGGATTTTACCCTTCACATAATTCTTGTTCTTCCAAGGTCAGATCAAGAGACATCTTCCATTCATGATGGTCAGACTTTTCATAGAGCTTGTCTTCAGCTGAGAAGTGGGATGAGGAATCCATTGAGCCTTTTGTCCTTGTCCAACTGTCTTCGGTGATTGCTCTTTCACTCTTACTTGGGCTTTGTCTTCACCTCACCTTTGATACCATGTTAATTTTAGGTAACAATGGTATGTTCTATGCTTAAGAGCAATTTACTTCAATTTTTTTATTAGCCCAATATTAATATCCAGTTTAGCAATCACATCAACATGATAGTAAAATGCAGATAGAACATAAACATAAACAATAGAAGACAAGCCAAGACAAGAGGACACAAGATGTGGCACTAGCCAAGGACAAACCCCAATGTGGCGAAACCCTTGATCAATTATTTGTATATTCTTCAATAGTTCAGCAAAGAGAGATAGTACGAATTTACAAATCTGATAATTTATGACAGTAGCAGAAAGGCCATAACTAGAAAAGTCAACGTTGGTCAAACAGGGCATAATTCTTCCTCTAAGCACCTCGGTCAAACCCAGTCAACCTCGGCCTCCAACAGCTAGCCCAAACAACCAAAAACATTCCAAAAAAGTCCAGTCAAAAGCTGGTCAATGAAAGTCAAATTGCAGCCAGCCTTATGGCAGCCAACGCTGGTCAAATGAGAGGTCAAATCACCTCGATTTCATTGCCCAGATCTGCGGCCTGCCAAGTAGAAGTTCCTCACCCAAATCCGCAGTCAAGAGGAGGTCAACGCTGGTCAACGCAGCCCAAGAAACAACCTCTGCAATTCGTTCAAACTAGTCAACGCAGTCAAATAATCAAACAGATCCTCCTTCCTTCGCACGTGTGAGAGACAACTGCCAGATTTGCGTACCCAATCAAGAGAGGAGAGAGAGATGTGAGAAGATGAGATGATGATAAAATGATTTGAGGTCTCTTCTTTTTATATGCAACATTGAGGATGAGTTAGGGGTTTGAATGCCTGTTTTGCTTGCTGGCCAGCCTTGACAATTTGTCCATAATATAAATAAATTCATATCTTTATTTGTACATGTCGGAATCGGATGATCTTTAGACCAATCCTACACCTCTCGGAGAGAGGAAAAATATCAGCTGTCATAAATAAGGACCCATGTGGAGTTTGGCCCTAGTTGCCAATTTTAACAATACAATATAAGAATAGATCAAGGAAGGTGTTCTCTTTTTGCTTAGATTAGAACAAGAGAAAAGAGAGAGGAAGCTCCAAGCAGGGTGCACTAACTAGCTGTCAAAGATTGTTGATATTCACTGAAAATACCCACTAACCCTTGCCAATAATACTCTTTTAGTGGGGCATGTTACCACCCGAATTAGTAGCCTAGGCAAGGTTCACTCTAGGTGCTACGTGGTAAGCATACAGGAGATATGCACATTGTCACCTCAGAATGATCTCCTTTTACTTTAGGCCAATTCCTACAAAGCCATGGGGGTTACCCAATATCTAATCCCTTCACCAACAATTTAGTAGACTAGTGGCTAGAAACCCTAAATATGATGAAGGTTAGGAATTATTTTGATGCAATTGCCAAATCTGATATAGGAATAAATAAGTTAATAACTCTATAAATACAAACCGCAACTTGAAAATCAATGAAATGCCTCACCAAAATGTTACCTTTGATGTTAAAGAGTGAGTTAGAGGTGCATATACCAAGTGAGATTATCTTCCTTTGATTTTCTCTTGATTGTATGACCTGAATATGAACTAGCTCGCTGCTGTCTTGCACCTCTAGCTCCTGTAAAATCATAAAAAATGCACTAAACACAAGTTTGGAGTACTTTTCAAGCATCTTGGAAGTGTGGAAACGCACTAGGATCAAGTGTTCACAGGTGCTTAAGGTTTGGTAATGAAATATAAATGAAATAACAACCCAACAACAGATTTATGCAATTAATGTGATGCTATAGCAATCTGAAGTATATTTTGCATGAAAAGAGGGGCAAATCACCCCAAGGTCAAACCTAGTTTATATCCCAATGGAAAAATACACTTTCCAGCACTTTGGGAGGCTTACATCACTTTTAAATAAAATAATTAAGAACTTAAATAAACTTAGAAGAAGGTTTACATTTCACTTTTTCCCTTAAAACCCTGGGCTTAGGGCTTCACAAATCCTTGAATATTATGGCTGTAAATTAATTCCAGATTTGAGAAAACCTTCAAAAACCCTCAGCAACAAATGCTAGAGCAATTTAAAATTTTAAACTGTACACAAGAGGACCAATTTGTACCTGGGCTGTTAGATGATGCAGAAATGGCACAAATCCCAGGACTTCAACCTTAGAAGATGCATAATTTTTTGGTGTTTTTATCTTTAAATTTTTCTCTTTTTATGGATTTTTTAATTATCAGAAATAAACTATGTTGCATGAGTTTTTGGAATGTGGGAACGTTGGGAACTTGGGTACTGGTGTCGGGAAATGGCTAGTTTCTCCAAATTTTTCAGAACGGTTACGGGATGTTATATTTATATATTAAAAAAAATTAAAAATTATAAAAATAGAAAAATTAAATTATAATTCTATATAATCAAATTATTTTAAATCAAATATTTCAATATTAAAATCATTTAAATATAATCTCTCTTATATCTTAAATTATCTCTAGGTGTCTCTTTTCTGAGTCTCTCCCTTATATATTATATATATATATATATATATTAAAATGTCAAGTTCATTATCAGTGCTTTGACACATGACCAGTATTTGAAACAATCTGCCTTAAAAATACAAAGGAACAATTTTACCTATGTTTCCCTAGTTATTCTTATGAGAAAAAGTAAAGCAACTCTAATGGTTAAACATTGACTGCCACATACAATATGCACACAATCTTCTGCGATACATATACATAAACAAAAAAATAAATACTCATCAGCATGACATCCCAGATATTGCCCTTACATTGAGGTGTCACACGCTTCCTTAACCCATCAAGGGATTGCTCTAGTTTCTCAATTAAGGATATCGGTGTTAAGGATGTCTTTGGCCTTTCTTCTTGCGATGGTTTCAAAAAAGCCTCATGTTTTGTGGGCAGTTCAACATATTTGTCTACACGCTTTGTATTCCCCAACCCTAGGGAATGCGAGAACTCCAAAAAAAATAGTCTTCAAAGCTCCCGAAGCTTTCCCAAGCTCCCATTGTAGCTCCCATAGAAAAGGGAACGTTCCCATACAATTCCAAAGCTTCCGGGAGCACGGGAACCACTGGAACGGGTTTCCCACCTCTAGGGAGTGATTCCCATGTAACAGAGGAAATAAGCAAAAAGACATGAACTTGAATTTGTAAAGAATGCGGTTAGTTGTTGGATTTAGGCTAATGCCTTATCTCCACTAGGGCTTTGTTACCCACCAAAGTGTGTATGGCTAGGAGAGTATTTCTTCTAATCATCTTCTTCTAGCCAGCTGCCCTTGACAACCACTTTGTAGTCGATGTGATGTGCCACTTTAGCTTCGCCACCTGCATTAGTTGAATAGTTTCTTGCCCATTTGGCAAGAGCATATGTTAGAATATGGGAAATCCGGCCCAAAAGGTATGTTTTTCATCGTGCAATCGGGTGCTTATGCTTGTTTTTTATTTGGGCATTTTGACATGGATTATTGGGTGACTTGAAAGAAGGGTTTTAACCATAGTTTTGTTCCATCACCTTAAATTGAGGGTTAATTTTCAACCCTAGTCTAGTGGGATCTCCTCTATTGGCCTATGGCTTTAGGAAGGGCACTACTTGGGAAACCTCGATTTTGGTAGCGTGGTCCTTTTTTCCCGTATCATATTTATCACTCCCCTCCACATATTACGAGCCCTTTTTCACTATTTCCCTTCTCCAGGTCCACATGACCATTGGGTCCATAGGGCACTGACACACCCCCTCCCCTTTTCCACATATTTAGGTTGGGCTTGGAAACGTTGCCCCTGAGGTTGATGCAGCTAAAAGAAAGTTAAAAAGATATCATGGCCACAAGAAATAAACAAAAGTAAAAGAAAATCATAAAATGCAAAAGATGGTTGGGACATTAAGGTTAGCATTTGGGGAAAAAGTCCAAGCATGAGCTCTACCCTTATCATTATGACCATCACCCTAGTTCCTAGGGCCAATGTTTGCCCATCACATCATATAAGGAACCCATGCATGTCCCAACCCCTGGTGCGTGATGAACTGTCCCACCTTTAAGGGGGTAATAACTGCGATTCATCGTTTACAACATGCTCTCATTTCCTAAAGCTTCAAGCAATAACTGTAATACAAAGAAAAAATCAAGAAAAAGGGGGATGGTTCCGTAGACTTGGTTTTCTTTTTATTGTTTTTTTGGACTTGACTTGCTTTTTTGAACTATTATGTAAGGAATTATGCTTCCTGAACACTCCCAAAGTGCGCCCTTGATGCTCCCTAAACGCTTCCTAATGGTAATGTTAAATTCTTAAAGTAAAAGGATGGAAATGAAAGATAAAGGAGAATTTACTTAAATTTTTAACATTACCATGAAATGACTCAGAATGTTTGAGAGTGGTTCCAACCTCATTAGAATTCATATGGAGAAGATAAAATTTCATTTCCCATTCAAAATTTAGCAGCCTTAACAATTTTCAAGATTTTAGGATGAATGGGATTATGTTATTTCATTAGATTATATCATGTATGAGGGTATGTGATTGACATTTAATCAAGAGCATCAAGCCCTATATGTACCCCAATGTTTGTGGTGTTGATTATTGGACTCCTCTGTAATGGCCTAAGCAAAAATGTACCCTTCACTCAAGTCAAAATCATTGATTAGGCATGTTAAGCTTTCTTTGCCATATTATAAGGGGCTTGGAATAGGTCTTTTGATCAAAATTGGTGTAATGACCCATTTGGATTTTAAGCAAAAAGGTATTAGTAAACATATGATATATGCATATGATAGCTACATATGCATACATCGCATGTCTTATATTAGTATACTTATTAAATAATTACTAAAGATGTTTAAACGAAGGATAAAAGGTTTGAGTACCTAAAATAGTTAAGAAATGAGATAATACCTAAAATTTGATACTTAGCATATGCATAATAAATATTCCATAAGTATAAGATTAATGAATAAAATTAATATTCTCCACTATAGTATTAAAGTTATAAATTATCAATATATATATATCATGTTATTTTCGTCAAATATTATAATTTAAAGTTTATAAAGTTAATTTAAATAATAAACATTACAAAACCTATTAATATAAATATCCCTATAATTAAAATCAAAGGTAAAAATCAAAGACATCTATATCTAAGGTTATATCATATTCATATTTCACTTCCAACACGTAACATGATGACTCCCAAATCTGATTTGTTAAGAACGATGGAAGAAGGCGATCATTGCCTGGGAAATACTTACTATTTATGCAAGTACGGGGAGAACTGGAGGGGGAAGAGGGCAAACTGAAGACTGAAACTTTGAACTAAAGAGTGAAATTTGATTCTGGAGGAGTGGAATTCAGAATTGGAGAATTGAGCAATTATTCTTGAAGCTTTTGGACATGAGGGCCACATTACGTCAAATTGGAAGTATTTTGGAGCTGGGTACACAGATTGTGTCCCGTTTGGCTGGGAGGTTTCGATTGTTTGGTAACCAGAGCGATGTTGGAGCGAGGACAACCCGAAATCTGGGATCGACATCAAACTTAGAAGAAAACAAGGTATTTACAGTGAATTGATAAGTTTTGTTCTTAAATTTCATTATATGCAATGTTCGAAGTAAATTTCTAAGTTTCTGAATTAAGAACAATTACAATTGGGCAATGTTAACTAATAGCCCTAGAGAATCAAAGTAGAGGCAATGGCTAGACAAGAGGAGAGGAATCTAGATTCTAGATGGTTGATGCATCTAGATGGTTGATGCTCGAATAATTAATAATTGATGTACAATGGATGCCATATCTATCTTGATTTATGTACAAATATGCATGTTTTCATATCTTCTACAACTAATTTGGTATTTTGGATTTTTTTTTTAAATATAAATGCGAAGAAATATAAAAAAATATGTATATATAATAGATTCTTCCGAGACGCTTCGCTTCCTAGATTTTTGGAAAAGAACACTTTTGACACTTGGCTTCCAAAAAACATCCCCGCTTCATCCCCACTTCGTGCAACATTCGTGCGAATCATTGATTTCCACACTATGTTATTTGTCCTTACTGGACATACTATTTGTAGGTCATTCAATGTTTGACATGGTTCTTGTCTTTCCCTGCCATGATCTTGATTTATTTTGGATGAACTCTCAATGGAAAATTTCATTCTCATCAACAAATTGTGCTTCTTGGTGTTCCTCTAGTTGATCAACATATTTCAGTGGCTTTTTCTTTTACATTTGAGCTAGAATCCCCTTTTACTACGGTATGGAACCTTGTTGGTGTTGGTACTATGGTGTTTTGCGAGGTGCTATTTTCCAATGGCCCACATTCAAAATTAAGGGTGTAAGGTGCAATCTAATGCTTTATCTTCTTGACCACCTTTGCATCTTTAGGGAGGATGTTGTGTGTTGTTGCTCAGATTGTACAGGCACTGCGACAATGACTCAAGTCGGGGGTTGTCACTTTGATCCTCGACCTCTCCGTTCCAGTTGTCTCCCAATAACAACCTATGGGGGTAGTCCTTATGGAAATGTGAAGATGGAGGATAAGTTTGCAACCAACAAGTCCAAGAGACACAATTGAGTGACCTAGCCACTTGGTTAATTTTAGCAAGATTTAAGGATTAGATTAAACTCAAATGTGAGACCAGTGCCATATGGAGTCAACTGCCTTATGGAGTCAACTTCTTGCTTATTATCAATTAGATACCAAGTAACCCGGATGGACAATTGCTGCTTAGATGCGTCACTAACCTATATGCTATGCAAATCCTAAGACCTAGGTGTGATGCAAGGATCTTGGTTACTTTTAGTTATATGCCTATCCTAAGCATAACCTTGCTCTTAATTGTTTTGGAACCAGTCTTTAGAGTGGGTTGTGGGATGGAAGCCAACGGGAAGCAAGCAAAGGCTTGATAAAGGATATCTCCCCCTGTGTTCCAACCATCCGATGCCTCCGATGCTGCAGAGACTGTGGCTCTAACGATTGCAAGGTCATTTGTTAACCACTATAAATGTGCTAAATCCTTGAAGCTAAATTGAGAAAAGGTGGCCCTAGAAGTCTATCGATCAAGCTTATGCTTGGAGGTAAATTGTTAATGCAACTAGACTTAGGGTGCTTATGCAAGGTAGATGGGTGTTTCTTGGTTTAAGATTTGTTTATTGTTTAAGTACTTAAGTTGTGATTAGCTTCTTATGATGAGAGTACTTAATGATGAATTATGAAACAATCTTATAACCAAGAATGTGCCAAATTATTAAGTGCCAATGCTAAACAATAGATAAATCCACAAGATGCTTAACCGATGATAGAAATTTTAGAACACGAATCCAATTTTAACAATGACATTTACTTGAGCCAATTTACGATATGCCAATGACCAATGTTAAGAGATGCTTACTTAGAATGATAACCAACAAAACTCAAGGTGCTAAACAATAAAATTATCCAAGGTTCTCAAGATTATGAAGCAATCTCTTAACGATGCTCAACACATGATGCCAATCACAATTACTCAAGATATTCTAATGATGATTCTATAACACGATTATTAATGATCTTATGCCAATGTTAATGCCAACCAGGAAAGATAACTAGATCAAGACGCCCAAAGAAACTTGCATTATTCAACACCAAGTGATTTGAGATTAGTGTTATTATTAGATGTGAACTTATGAATCGATTCACAACAAGAAATGTGTTAGTATACTTGCAACAACTAGAAACCAATTTGCTAGAAAACCATGAAAGAAGAATGATTATGATCTATAGAGCATGAGCAAAGAGAGATCTTATGTTACTTATATCCCAATCACATTTAAATGAGCAATTATTAAACTTTTAGGACAACAACAAGTAAATCAATCTAGATCCAAGAAATAACAAGCACGTAAGAACCAAATATAATCAATGTGACACTAAATGACTTGCCAAGTGAAAATACAAGCTAACCAACCTTCTTATGATGATTTATTCAGTGTTATATCAGATCTGAAATTACTTGTTACATCAGTAAGAAAAGTATGCAAAGAGTGAGCTATTAGTGAAATAACTTGTGCCGAAGTGTGCCCAAAAGTTACCAAATGGCGAAACAAGTTTGCTAATGTGAGATTATCAGTTTTTTAGCCCTTTTAAGATGTATTCAAAATATACCAGATCTGATCCCACTTTTTTGCAGAGATATCAGTAACCAAAATTTGAAGATTCATGCCAAAAAGACTAATGCACAAGATGCCTAGATGTTATTACAATGTGCTAGATATATCATATCACACCAATCAATTTTATGCCTCTTAAATGTGTTCTTCAGAAATATATCAGATCTGATTTTACTGATTATGCAGAGATATTCAGTCAATAAGCAAGTTAGATCTATGCCCAACTTACCATAACACTATTAAATTTTTACCATGAATTTCTTAGTGTATTTAGGCCACTTAGATGTGATTTTTAGGGCACTTAAACTTGAATTTTTTCATTGTTATGAATGATTCAAATTTCAGAGAGTTGTAACAAACAGTGAGAGAAAATGAGGGTTAAGAGACCAAGCCCTAGGCCCAAGGCCTTGAAGATTGCTTGCCCAAGTTGTCAAAATTTTTCCGATGGGCTTGACACCTGCAAACACCAAACTTGAGCCAATTTCTTCCTGCAAAACCCACCAATATTCAGTGCAAAAATTTTTAGAGACGGATTGAGGGCAAAATAGGGCCAAAAGAGGCTAGAAAGGATGACGTAGAGACTAATGGAGTCCGAAAAGGAGGGCAGAAGAGCGGAGGATGGCAACAGAGGGCTAAAAGGAGGAGGCTGAGAGGGAGAGAGGGCTGAAAAGGCCCACGAAAAACCCTTAGTGCTGCCGTCTAGGCTCTAGGAGGGGGGCCGAGTCCTTCTAGGCTCACGCCTAGGCCAAAAATGGCCTTAAAAGTCTAATGCTGGGGCTGAAGAGGGGGTTGAGGCCCTTTAGGGCTCACGACCAACCTCTAAGAGGTCGAAAACAGTGATGCAGGGCCTGAAAGGATGACCCAAGGGGTCAAGAGGCTAATATTGGGCCTGGAGAAGGGCGCTGGGCTTTCAGGCCCTAAAAAATTTACTAACCCTTGCTTGAATTTTCTTTAGATCTTCAATTTTTGCAAAATTTCTTAAGTAGTTGGCCCTGCAAAAATTTGGAGACTACATCTTACCCTTAAGGGCCTAGATATAGCTCTAATCCAACTATTTCCTTTGATCTCACCTACACAAATGAATTTACAATAGCCCAAAACCCCAATATATACAAAGATTGCAAAATAATTTAAAATCCTAGCTGCAAAATAGAAGTTAGATTTTACAAAAAATCTATTTTACAAATATATTTACAAAATATACCTGTGTACAATGCTTGAGAAAATTTTGAGAAAATAATTTTTGTGAATCCTTGATAATGGCTAAATGTATTTTCAAAAGATAGATGCAAAATCCACAACCTTAGTAAAGTTAGAAAACCATAAAAATATTTAGGATCCAAACATAGTCAGCCTCTGCCCAAAGTTTGTGAACTTGGAATCGAAGGGCTGGGGAACCTGCAAACACTATATATTTTCCGAAAAATAAATAGTTAGAACACACAGTGAATCAAATCACCTGAGATGGGCTCACGACTTACCAATAGAATGTTTTTATCAGCTACAATGAAATAACGATTAATAACAGTTATAAAGAACAATATAGGAATGCTCGTACCCAACACATACCACAAATCAATAGATCAGAGAGACCATGAACTGCATCACATAGTCTTTATTATGATTATTCGAATGTTCCCAGCGGGACAGTAGTTTACATCATCTTTTCAGAGTTACATTGGCCAAAATCAGATATGGCTAACTTCATGCTTCTGTAGATTTGGTTATACTTGCTATCTAAGCTTTGCAAGTACATAATCTTCAACTTGGTGAAGATGCTCGATGTGGCAAGCATGATGAGGATGATAATAACTCTGATGAAATGGTTGGAAGCCGCGAAAGATTCTATGGTGACGAAAAGAAGATGCTGATCTCCCAGAGGAAGTCTGCATAGAAGAGTTCTCCCTAAGATTAAGAGGGAGTCTGAATAAAGAGGTGCTTCCTGGTTGAGAGGGAGGGCATAGCTTGGTTTTAATTGAAGAATGAATTTTGGTGGGTATGTGGCTACATGTAAAGTAGGAAAGGAAAGTATTTGGTTAAGGAATCTTCTGTTAAAGATTCGGTTGATAGTCCTACTATAAAAAGATGAGAAGCAACATCAAGTTGTCTAGATGACCCCAGGGGCTTGTATTTGATTATGTACATATATTATTGATTGGGGTTGTGTTTGTACAAGTGAATCTCTTGAAGGATTTGATAACATGCTGGTTACCAATTAGTTTGATTGGGAGAGATTTGTTATCCTTGATTTGCTGGATCTAGGAGAGTTGAGGCTTTGTGAGTGAAGCATTGCCTGGGAGGACATTTGGCTAGCACTTTGTGTTGATGTCTAGGTCTTGAAGTTGGAAAGGTGGTGTTGGTTATTGAGCTCTATTTTGGATACACCCTTGGATTTTTGGGTTGGTGGTTAGCAAGTAAGCCCGATGGTAGCTAGAGGGGCTAAAAGCTTGAGTCCACCTTATTCCCACTTTGATAGATTACCCTGGTCAAAAATCTAGTCCATGGCATTGCGGTGCCTAAATTGTTGATTGACCAATTGATAGATTGCCCTAGTCAGGAATCTTAGTTCGTGGCATTGCGGTGCCTAAATGGTTGAGAGACCAATGGATATATTACCCTGGTCAGGAATCTAGTCCATGAGATTACGGTGCCTAAAGTTCTTCATGGTTCATATAGTTTGAGATCTTCCATTGTATGTGTATATGATGAATACCTCCCTAGTTAAGAGGGAGTGTTGGAAAATGTAACTAGGTTCAGTCTTGATTTAATGTATTTGAGTCATCATGAAATGTAATTGTCAAAAGAATAAAGAAAATAATAATAATAATTATTATTATTATTATTGTGACTTATTAAAGCATGGGCTTCATGCTTGGGTCACTTCTAGGATTTATTCTGAGTAAATAGAGTCATTGTATTTTTAAAGAGACCCTTCTTGGGCTTTTGAATCATGTAAAAAGGTTAAGTTTTGAGTCAAATATGATTTATGTATCCTCCACACATGTCGGCCTAGAAGAAGATCAAGTCAGCCTAAGGACCCTATTCGACCTCACACGGAGTCTATAAATACAAGCACATTGAATTCATTTGGAGATCACTCACTCACAAGAAGTTCGATATCTATTTTAGTTGGGTAAAGTGCGAAGTCTATTGTCGGGATGCCGAAGTGAATGCGAGTTTGGGGAAGTCTAAGGAGAAAGGAAAAATAGAAATTTTGGTGCCTCTCTCTCTCTGTTTCGTGTCCTGGATCGAAGTCTTCCAAGTTTCTCTATTGCTGGAAGCTGGTGCTTGGTCAAAGTTGCTAGAAAGGGGTTGAAATTTTGGGAGGCTGACTTGGTGTGGAGGGAAGGTCTTGTCTTGGTCTAGGGTGAAGAACCTCAAAAGAATACTATTGAAAGGAAGAATTTCTTGACTGGGCTTTCCCCTCGAGGGGGGTTTTGCCTTGGCATAGTGCCTACATTTGGTGTCTATTGTTTTATGTGCCGCTGCTTTGCTAATTGCTTGATGAAATAAAGGAAAGAAGATATAAATAATCGTAATAATAAGAAACACACAATTAATTATCAAGAATAAGAAAATCTTTTTGCCTCTTTGATTTTCTAATAGTATGGTACAACAATACCCTGCTGTACAGTCCCTTGAAAATCATGCCAAACAACTCAGCAATAAATGTGTTGTACGGCCCTCGATTTTTGTGTCAAAGACATGTTGAACATCCCTAAAAAATTGTGCCAATTGCTGCTATATGGCACTGCAAATAATGGTTGAAAACTGCCTTGAAGTGCATGCCCAATCTAGCTTCTAGATGCCTTGTGATTTGTGCCCTCGTTGGCTCCTCCTCCTCTGCTTTTCTTTAGCTTCTCACTTCCACCTTTCTCCTCCAAGAATGTGGCTCTTCATCTCCCTTTTCGCTTTTTATTTGTCGTTAATGACTAAAATCCCTAATCCAAGCTCTCAATTGTTGAAATTCAATTTGGCCATCTCAAGATCAATGGTCATGGCTTAATTTCACATTGGGCCTGTTACCGCTCAAACTAGCAGGGGTCCTAAGAGGGGATCCTATAGAGCAACTACCTGGTCGAGGGCAACAATGGAGTGATAGCCCATATTCACCTTAGCTAAAGCTCCCTGCTCTTTATGGATTTTCACCGATGAGAGGAGATCCATTATGATGGAATCACGAGAATATATGGTCAATAATAAGATAAAGAGGTGATTCCTAGGTCCATTCACAAGAGGGATTGAATGAGATGGGTTTGTTTGTTTTAGAAGCAAGGTGATAGGCTCTCTAGGAAGGGCTAAGAGGGTCTTTGAGATATGGTTTGAGAATATATCTTATCAAGGAAGCCCCTAGACTCAAAGGCTCGGTGAATGCTTGGCTTCTAAGTGATCTTTGTGGAATTGGAGTCCAAAGGTTGTGGGACCACAAAGGGCCAAGTGGACCCACAATTAGTTCAAGGGTATGGAGTTGGTCAACCAAGTATGTACTTGACCTAATTAGTGAAGGGAACGGGATCAAAGAAAGAATCTTCCTTTGATGATTTAATATTATGATCCCAATGAGGTCACTAACCAATGGGAAACCAAGGGCAAGAGTCGATCTTCGAGCTAGGGCTTGAAATATCTCAAGTTCCCACTGTCAGAATTTCTTGAAATCTGGAGTGCCTCAATAGGACACACCAACGCAATTGTAGGCAAGAGATCGAATTATTTTGATGGCTAAATCGTGAGAAAAGTGATGCCCTAGGTGACCTATGAAGGCTAGGCCTAGAAAAGGAGGCGAAGGTGAGAGAAATTCTCTTCGAAAATGATCACCTATGGAAGGATCAATGCCTTATCCTTTGAGAAGATGGAGTCAGAAAGAAATTTATGATGTAGAGGAATCACACCCAATCAAGGAGCCTTCAAGACAACTTCACATGACAATTAGAGCATGAGAGCAGCTGTTAGAAGAATTTATGCTTCAATTTGCAATAATTGATGACTTATCAAGATGTGTTCAATAGAAACAATCTCTAGGAACATTCACCCTTTCACACATGATACATGAGATGATGCAACACTACAAAAGATTAAATTTCCACAATTTCGCATAAGAAAAGCAGTAAATTTCAGACCTAGTATAGCGAAAATCCTAGCAACATTCATGTATTAAAGCAAATAACAAGAATAGACATGAAAATGTTACTTACATTTGTAAAGAGTATACCCAATCACCAAATTATGCCAATAATGAAGCTCCAAGACAAGAGAGATGGATATCCAAACATCAAAATTCATCCATAACATCCAAAATCCTCCTCCAAAAGGGAATGTGAAATTCTCAAAAAGCTACTAAGACCCAAATCCAAGTGATGATGATGAAAATGAATCATCTTACTTGTATTTATACAATCTCTCATGAATTTGAATGACCTAATTTGGGCTAATAATGCCCCTAAAATAAACTAATGTGCATAATAACAATACTTTTGGTGACAAGCCCACTAAATAGCTCAATAACATAAAGATAAGCCTCTCAAGAGGGCAGAATGATCAACACAATGAGTCCTTGGGTCTTTGAAGAGGCTTAATGAAGTCCAAGGGGTGCCATGATGTGAAAATGGACTCCCAACATAGTAGACAAGGGGTTGGCCCCTTGTTTTCCAAGCAAGAACCTGTGGTGCTCCCAAGTGGGTGTGGGGGCACAAGGACATCCTCATGTGTCTCGAAGTGGATCGAAAATGCTTGTAGACCATATGTAAGGGATAGAATGGTGATGTAAGCCCTCCCTCTGCGGCTAGAGATATCCTCTAGACCCTAGAACATCTGCCAAGTGTATGGTGCAAGTGTGGAGCCAACTGGGCATGGTGAACCAGGTGCATCATCCTCATCCAAAAGGTGGAACACAAGCAATCAATGAGTGGTATTGGGGATCCATGAAGTACTTTCTGCTATGGTGGAGGTCGATGGTTCTCAATGCTCACCCATAAGTGCCAATGTGGTCCTCTAGAAGGCTAGGACCTCGTAAGGGAGACCAAGTGTTAGTTTTTGTAGCATCAAATTTGTTCTAGTCACGAAACTTGGTGGAGAGGCTAGAGTACATGATATCTCCATAACCCAGAATTCGTTTATGGAAATTCCACCTAGAGATAGCTTAATTAGATTATTAACCTATTTTTTAATGTTTCCTATTAGTTTAATGTTTCTCTAGACTCACACGAATCGATCAAAAAATGATTTGAGCTATTCGTTAAGATTTAATCTTGGCCATTGGAGTCCTAATAGGAATATATACGAAGGGATCGATGTGGTGATGAAGGACACACTTGAGTAGCAGTTCCTTGTGCAGATCAAGCTAGCAGTAGTAGAGTTCGAGCTAGAGAGGGACGCAGTGTCAGTGACGGGTAGGGACAGTGATCCAGAGGAAGATTTCCAGATTCAGAGAGGTAGCGGCAAGAGGTTGAGTTATTCCCAGTGCAGGAACGCGCGAGTGCCGGAATGCACGAGTGCAGGCAGCATGAGTGCAAGCACCGCGAATGTCGAGGTTGCTTAGGGAATATCTTTTCCAAAATTTCTTGCTGTGGATTGCCAGTTTCAGGCATCCAATTGTACTTAGATTTCACGACTGCTTAATAATATTAAACTCTCAGTTGTTGCACCGATTTTCCCAAGTTGGGTTTTTTCGAGGACATTTGTTCAAAAATAACAGTGAAATTTATATGTGTGCGCTAAATTTTTTCAGTTTCCAACGCTATTTTCTTTCGTAGTTTATTTGTGAAAATCATAGTGTGAATTATTTGGTATTTGCCGTAGCAGACAACAGATAAATTGTTAAATAAATTAACAATTAGAAAAATAATTTCCAGTTGTTGTGATAGATGAAATTTTCACATGGTATCAAAGCGTGAGTAGTCAGCCAAGAAGCTCAGAAGCGAAGGAGAATTTTATTGTTCAGAGGGAGTAGCAAGCCAAGATTATCGGAAGTTGCGCAGTACCTAGATAGGCAGGCCGAATTACTGGGGCTAGGGTCTGATTTTTAGTTGCAGGTTGGCAGAAAAGTTGAGTTGCCCGAGATAGTGATTCCAACAGTCAAAGGAAGCAACAACTACTCAAATTTTCACTGAGCAGATTTCCGGTTGGACGCAGAGGGTTTTGTAGTAGAAAAACTAGTGTCGGGTGGAAGAGAAAAGCACACATAGTAGAGGGAAGATTTCTCTTTGGGAACTTAGAGTTTTAGAAGTTCGATTTTCATTGCAAATTGGCAGTAGTAGCTATAAGATCTGCGCAGTCCAGAAGGGAGTGCGAGTAGTAGAGCAACAATCAAGCAGAGGGAAAGAGGGAGATTTTCGGGTTTATTTTCTCTAGTTTTTTTAGTTTCTAGATTTTTGCAACTTTGCAGGGATGACCGTACGAGATTGCCAAAAGAGGCTGTGTGAGCTATCCAGAATGCAAATCTGGGCAACAGATTGAGTTCTAGTTGCCAGAGACAGGTGCTGGAGGAAGTGCGAGTTGCAAAGAAAGGAAGGGTCCCAGGCAGGGACCAGGCTCGATAGAACATATTGGGGCACTAGATCCAGGTGGAGGAGGAATATGAGACTCCAGTATGCCATATTGAGCAGGGTCCAACACAATTGCAACAAGGAGATCAGTGAGAACAGTTCTAGATTGTTGCAGCAGGACTATCACCTTTGCTACAGGGGCCCATAGTACCACAGTAGTAGATTTAGTGTCAACAGACGCAGCTAGTCATTCAAATGACAACTTCATAGCTAGTTGCAGTCAGTTCCTAGGAGACACTTGCAGAACTTGTTGCAGTGACACAAACTGTGTGAATTACCCAGTTGCAGTATGTAAGTGCAATTCCAGCCAGAAGATTCCCAACGTAGAGCTTCTCATTTCAGTTTCCAAGGCAAGAGGGTAGTGGGAGTTGCCAGGAGGGAGCAGAGAGATTTCCCATAGGGAAATTGAGATTCAGAGGGAACAACCCTATGGAATCTAGCACTTTAGGATTTGGAGAGATTAGATTCATTATTGCAAGAGTTGCAACAACATTGCATAAGCATTACTAGAGCAGTAGCAACAACAATATGAGTAGATCATATTTTGCTTTGTTTGCAGCTGTACCTCCAGGAGTGAGGTGGGGCGACACCGAGCTGTAGTCCCGAAGTTGCAGAGATTGGGAGGGATCCTTGAGGTGTCCTCCTCATGGATCATTACTTTGCTACGGGGGCACACAACATTCAATAACAGGATGAATCAGTGTTAGTAGTTGCAGTCAGAGACCAGAGTGACAGTTGCAGATTAGTAGCAGTTAGATGCTGAGGAGCGCAATGCAATGTTGACAATAGAGTAGGTGGCTCAATACAGAGTTGACAACATCGCAAATTCTTCAGTGGACAGTGTAGATACTAATAGCAGTCAGGACTCAAGAGACAGATGTAGCAAACATAGATGATTTTGTATTTCGGATGCTTCCCAGTTGCAGTAGTTGTAGTTGAAGCAACAACAAATGAGAGGGAGTTGCAGTGCAGGTGCAGGGTTGGCAACAATATGGCATTGTCAGCAGCAACACAGATGTAGCATCAAAGTTGTGCAGTGCTTGGTGGGCAGTATGGCTAGACATCAACAACATGACAGGAGATGGTACAGAGGCAAGATGTTGTGGCAGGATGTGCAACACTAGAACACAGTCCTCGCTAAGAGGGAGTATTAGTTTTTGTAGCATCAGATGTGTTCTAGTCACGAAACTTGGTGGATAGGCTAGAATACATGAGATCTCCATAACCCATAATTGTTTATGGAAATTCCACTTAGAGATGGCTTAATTAGATTACTAACCTATTTTTTGATGTTGGTAAGTCTAAACTTCGGAAAACTGGTTAATTAATCAGAATTAATTAAGTCAAGGTGAGAATTCTCTAGAAACTCACATAGATCGATCCAAAAATTATCTAAGCCATTGATTAAGATTTAATCTTGGCCGTTGGAGTCCCAATAAGAAGATATAAGAAGGGATTGACGTGGTGATGGAGGACACACTTGAGCAACAATTTCTTGTGTAGATCAAGCTACCAGCAGTAGAGTTCGAGCTTGAGAGGGACACAGTGTCAGTGAGGGGCAAGGACAGTGATCCGAAGGAAGATTTCCAGATCCAGAAAGGCAACAACAAGAGGCCGAGTTATTCCCAGTGTAAGAACGCGAGTGCAAGAATGTGTGAGTGTAGGAGTGTGAGTGCATGAATGCGCAAGTGCAGGAACGCGTGAGTGTAAGAACGCGAGTGTAGGAACGCAAGTGCAGGCAACATGAATGTAAGCAAGGTGAGGGCCAGGGTTGCTTGGGGAATATCTTTGCCAGATTTTCTTGCTATGGATTGTCAGTTTCAGGGATCCAGGTGTACTCAATTTTCATTGCTGCTTAATAATATAAAACCCTCAGCTGCTACACCGGTTTTCCCAAGTTGGGTTTTTCTGGGGACAATAGTCCAAAAATAACTATGTAAAATTTATGTGTGTGCGTGCTAGATTTCCTCAGTTTCCAACGCTATTTTCTTTCGCAGTTTATTTGTGAAAATCATAATGTGAATTATTTGGTATTTGTCGGAGCAGACAACAGATAAATTGTTAAATAAATTAACAATTAGAAAAATAATTTCTAGTTGTTATGATAAATGAAATTTTCACACCAAGCCCCAAATGGAAACCCACTTGCAATCTTGCATAAGATCCAATGCGTCCCCTTGCCCTCCAATACATTAGAATAATCAAGTAAAAGAGCTTACAAGTCATGGAATCAATGGGGCACTTCATGGTGGCATGCCCTTCCATAACAGGCTTTGGCATGTACAAGTGTCTCCAAGCTCAATAAGGGGGTTAACCAAGGACCCTATCAAGTGGTTTCATCCTTTAAAGGGGATGACATGTCCAAGGTACATCCCTTAAGTGGCAGGTGGCAAATGTTAAAGTAAAGGAATGGATTGGGGATCGGGGGAATCATTTAGACCACATGTTATGGTACAAGGGTAGTTATAATAGGGGAAGCCCACACCTGGGTATATGAGTGTAGGAGGGAGAAAATCGTGGTACATGAGTTACCTCAACCTTTGTTTTTCCGCCCTTCTTCATATGCCTTTTCCCTTTGATTGCTCTTCTTCATAACTGCTCGAGGCTCTAGGGGATGATAGCATGTTGCGTGGTATATAGCGTTGTATACCCCCTTAAGGTGGGGCAATTCATCGTCGACCAGGTGTTGGGACAATCATGGGTTCCTTAATGATGTAGGGGGCTCATCTAGGGCCCATAAGAACTGGGGTGATGGCCATGGTTAAGGAGTAGAGCTCATGTTTGGATTTTGCCCATGTGCTAAATTTGTATGTCTTGTCCATCTTTTGCATTTTGTGGTACATTTCCTGTTGAGAATGGCCAAATTATGCTTTTTCTTTTCTTTTTAGCTGCATCAACCTCCGGGCATCGTTCCAAGCCTGACCCAAGGTGTGCACAAGGGGAGGAGGAAGGCTAATCTTATGTGGACCCAGTGGACACATGTGGACCTAGATGGGAAAAGAGATGAATGGGGCTAAAATGAGTGGAATGAAGTGATGTATATGGTGTCGGGAATCGGGACCACACGACCAAAATTCGAGTTTCCCATGTAGCGCCAACCCTAAAGCGAATGGCCAGTAAAGGAGATCCCATGGGACTAGGATACAAGGCTAACCATGAAATCGGGTAGTGGAGACACGAGTACAAACCTAGCTCACTCTTTCCGCCAAATCCCCCCACCAATCCATGCCCAAAAGTGCCCATGACAAGTAAGGAAAATTACTCAACTATACCAATGAAAAGTCATACCTTTGGGATCGGGAGGCCCACCTTCAAACATACAATCATGACAAGTGGGTGAAGGACCACATGGTTGGCTCAGGTGGCAGAGATAATGGCACATTGAGCTATCTGGTGGTTGTAAGGCATTGTTGGCTGTCAACTGAGGACCATCTAAGAGAAAATTTTTCTTCCATATATACTACCCACAAGTGGTGGGTAACAGGGCACACTTAAATCACTTAAGTGACCCAAATTTTATAAAGTTAAACTCACTGTATAAAAAGTCACTTTTTAGTCATTAAGTATAAAAATACACTTTTGAACTTTATGATGTAGTGTCTAGAGAGAGAAATGTGCTCAGTCACTTCTGCATGCTAGGAACTGCCAATGCAGAAGTACCCCCAAGCTACTAAAAACCAACAATAGTATCATCACCAAGAACAATAATCTCATTATTATAGTTAGCAGGCTTTGAGAAAACCTCTCGCTTACTAGTCTTATGTTTGGTAACACTTGAATCAGTGTACTCGACATATTGAGAAGCAAAGGTGTCAACAAGAGAGGTTTTAAAGAGAAACAATCACAAGTTCAGTTTGTGGAACAATTGTACTACTTTTTGCAAAATGACCTTGATGCCTTTATCCTCTACTTTCTATATTGTGCCCTCATCTCTATTTTGATTAGCTTCATGTCTTTGCCTAAGCTATCAATCTTCATCATTGTGATTAATTTTGCTACAATAATTACATATTTGGGATGAAAATTTTGATACATATTTGTCATATTTGGGGAAGTCTGCTATTGAGTTTTCTTCCAACTATACTTTCCTCCTCTACGACTTATATTATAGCCTCTTCCTTTGTTTCTTCTTGTCAAAGCTTTGTTTGGTTCTTCAAATTCATTTTTTTTAACCTATGCTCTTTTTGGATTAGTGACTCCACAACTTCTTCAAATATAGGAACCTGTTGTAATCACGATTGTCGTTAGACCAAAACCCATAGACATTAGTCTCTGCTACAATTGCCAGAGTTAGGATCCACAAGAGGTAGTTAGTCCATGTCGTGAAACACACGTGGAGTGCTGAACCCAATGTCCGACAATCCCCCCAAGTGTGAGTCAGGTGAGTTTTGAACTGTTGAAATTTTGATGTTCTATGTTGTAGCAATCACTTATTAGAAAACTTCTTTATGTTGCAATATTAAATAAGAAATATTAGATAGAACATAAATCAAATGCACAATAGAATTTAGGCAAGAATACAATGAGACACAGAGAATTTAGGTTCAATGAACAGGGGAAAACTCAACCAGGTTCTTCTTCTATTAGAAATCAATTGTTCAGCAGAGATACAGAGTACAATGAGAGATCAAGAGAATGAGTAATTTCACCCAAATCTGAACAAGTTGTAGCATGAAGATCATTGGTAGCAGCAACAAATGCACACACTGAATCAACCTTGGCTCACCAAGTTTTGCTCTTACTCTCCAAGTCTCTCTCTCACAATCTTCTTCAATTCTTCGAATTCTTCTTTCACAATGCACAAGTAGTGAGGGGAGAAAGAATGAGGCACATATATATAGGAGGAGCAACGAATCCATGCCATAAAGGAGGAGTAACTCGCATGCCAAGAGAGAGAGTAACATATGCCCATTTAGGAAATGTAATTCATGCCATTAAGAAGGTACACATGCCCTTCTAACTTATGCCATTAAGAAGGAGAGTGTAACATATGCATTAAAGAGTGCATAAGAGGAATCTTTCATGACATGCTTTAATGGGAGCGTAAGAGAGTGTAAGAGGAATCTTTTATGATGAGCTTTTATTGAGTGTAAGAGAACATTATCGAGAGCCATGATTGAGTGACTTGAATTTCTTTTTAATGAAAATATAATAGCATCATAAGAATAATGAGAATAATATTAATGATAATATTGATGATTAAGTCAAAATTGAACTATTAGGATTGCTTGACGATCATAAGGGATTTTCCATCAACAATACTTGATTACCAATTGATGCAAGGTGATTTACTATCTTGAGACTTTCTAATTTTAGACTTTCTATCTTTAGAAAATCTATTTTTTAGACTTTCTATTTTAGAAATTCATTCTTGAGCTACCAATATTCGACACGAACTTGAGACCCATCGCTCTGATACCACTTGTTGGAATCATGACTGCCGTTACACCAAAACCCATAGGCATTAGTCTCTGCTACAATCACCACAGTGAGGATCCACGAGAGGCGGTTAGTCCATGTCGCGAAACACACATGGAGCGCTGAACCCAATGTCCAACAGAACTCTATTCAGAGAAGATACACAAAATAAAGTCACAAAATTCTGATATAGATCAAGCAAACTGTTGAACAAATGGTTATGAATATCTTATCTTGTTGGCATTATGACACAGGTTTGGCTCTATGGCACAGGTGTTGTCCTTGATGGCAACTCACTCAAATGGCAGATCACAGTTCGGGCTCTCAGAATGAAAGAAAATGAGGTATACGCAGGTTCCTCGTAACAAAGACACGTATACGTATGCACACACTTTCATGCAAAGAAAAGCACGTACATGTGGGAAAACTTATGGTTGGTCCATGGTATTTAGTCCGACATATTTGAACCTATGGTTTTGGTCACTGGTATTGCATCTAAAGTGTTGAACCTAGGTATTGGGTCCGTAGTATTGGTTCTATAATGGTTTTGGACCATGGTTTGAGTAAGGCCTAAGGTTATAAAAGGGAAAGGAAATCATTTGGCAAGGGAATCGACTCAAGTGTTGAATATCTTATGAGGAGCAAGATCTGGAATACTGGTGATTAGCTTATGGTGCATAGCTGGATTTGAATCAAGGAGGAACCTGAGCATTACAAGATGGATAAGTCCTATTGAAGGGTCAAATCTAAAGACTTGAATTGTAGTATCTTTGTGTGATTCTGATCTATTATATTTGACGCATGAATTGATCTATGAATCTGATAATCTGAGTATAATTAATGCTTGAATACTTGAAAAGGGAAAACTGCCTTTCATAGATCTGTACACAGGTTCAGCGCAGCGAAGGCGCGTATACACGCTGTTTCAGTAATTGAAAGAAGCGTATACGCAGGTTTGCCTTCATACAGAAGCGTGTGCATGCAGGTTCCTCATTTTGAAGTAGCGTACGTCTCATAAAATATGTTTTAGCTACTTTGGTTTATTGCTGCAGTATTCTGGGTTCAAGATTGGTGTCTGGTCACTGTTATTATCTAGTTACAACATTGAAAGAAGTGATTGTTTGATTCAGTATTGGGTTGTACAAAGAAGATTGGTTGATGCAGATATACTTGATGTTTGATTAATG